>WUWR02000218.1:0-101824 GCA_009982885.2 Hyles vespertilio
CTCTCAATCGTATTCTCGATTGTAGAGTAGGCCCGGGCCCTGCAGTGGGACGTATATGGGCTGATACAGATACAGATACAGACTAACAACCGTTATCTATAATGTATCGATTTTTAACAAGAGATTTCATTAGGTATTTAGATGCATTTTAGGTTAACAAAGATAGTAAGGTATTGATATGGTGCAAATATATATATATATATATATATATATATATATACAGCTAGGTAAGATAAATATATATGTCCATTTCTGTTTCATGAAGCGTAGAATTGTACCGACATAGTAATGGCAACTATTTTAACCTCTTCTTAAAGATAGCTAGGTTATAGAGAACGATCGTAGACTTTGGAAACATAACCTACCTATTTCATTCAAATTATATGAACTGTATATTGAAACTGAAACATTGTCACTC
Source organism: Hyles vespertilio (assembly GCA_009982885.2). Lineage (NCBI taxonomy): Eukaryota > Metazoa > Arthropoda > Insecta > Lepidoptera > Sphingidae > Hyles > Hyles vespertilio. Next base: position 419 of record WUWR02000218.1, read on the forward strand.
GATAGTTTAACACTTTACATATTGCCTTTATTTAGTTGCTAAATCAATATATAGTTCGGAATACTTTAAGTCTTTGAGCTTCGAAGTAATGCTGCCGTTTGGCAAAGTTTTGTCGTTCTTTAGGCCCAGCAAACTTTCGAGACAGCGCTGTTATTTTTTATTCTTATGAATATTGTTTTCCATCGGTTTGTGTAGAAGTATGTTTTTAGTAAAACAGTTTTATGTAGTTTATAATAATAGTTAGAGCATAGTATCTAGCGAAAAATTTCATTATTCGGGGTCAGACAGAGTTTATAAAACGTTAATACCAATTGATTACTTTTAAAATCGTATTCTTTTCTCATTAAAATTTGCGTAATATAAATTTTTTCCTGCTGTCAATTATATTCCGGAAAACTGCCTCGGTGGCGTAGTTCTACTAGGGTACGGTTACAAAGCTGAGGTCTCGGGTTCGAATCCCGGGTTGGGCAAAGTGATATTGGATTTTTCTATTCATTATCAGCCCAGAGTCAGGAATTTGTGCCCGATATGGCCACCTATCACATTGTGGGACGGAACATACAAGGCGAAATGTGGGCGTCCTGGCACCTCTGCCTACCCTTCTGGGATATAGGCGTGAGTTTATGTATGTATGTATATTCCGGAAAAAAAAGATTACCTAAAAATCTGTTTTTTTTTTAATTAGAAATTAAAAAGTAATAGTACACTCAAATCTAGATTAAAAATAATAAAATTCGGTTACCATGGTGCATGGATCCGTGTTACCAAATGTAGAGTCCGACTTTCTCAGACGCAAAGGCACGCGCCCACAATGGGACGACCAGTGAGCCACTGGGCCACTGCTCCCATTACCAACAGACCATAGTAGAACAAACTATCCTACGGATTTTTTTTAAATAAATTTTCTTAATTTAACCAGAAAAACGTAACATTGAAAATGATAATAAACAATAAATGGTTTTTTTATTGATTTTAATTTTATCCGATATTCCCATACAACCATACAAAAGCCAAAAAATGATGAAATCATACCTGAAAAAGAAACAGATTTATTAAAATATCTATATAAAATCTAAACATGTATTGGGTCAAACATTTGTATTTCTGTGATGAAATACAAGCCAAGGTATAATTAATATAAATTACCGATATTATATTATAGTATTAAGTTTCTTTTTAGCTTTCTTTTCTTATATTTTTAGTGTTGAAAATAATGAACTATTAAAATATAGTTCACATTCATTCAAACTATTCGGATTTCAAGAAGTAAACATTTTTTTATAATAAATATAGATATGTATTAAATAACATACTAGATAATACCTGACTAAATCTATTCCAACATATTATATATTTAATATTATAAATTGATATATTGAATCATCAAGCTAAACCGTAACCAACAATACACTTCACTAAAAGGGGATTAGTGTTAAATCTACTGGAATTATTTGCTATATCGATGTTAACATATGTATATAAATTAAATGCCCTATCGTGCATACCCAGCTTGTATATTATGTATCATCACTACTTAGTATGAAACAAAGTCGCTTTCTCTGTCCCTATGTGTTTGTATGCGTAAATATTTAAAACTACGCAACGGATTTTGACGCGGTTTTTTTTAATAGATAGTGATTCAAGGGAAAGGTTTATATGTATAATACGTACATATTATTGTACAGAAATCTATTTGTACCCGGACGAAGCTGGGCCGGCCGCTAGTTATGTAATAAACACGACACTTCAATACCAAAATATCCTAAACAAATTCATTATTTTATTGGGTGGACCGTTTTTTCGTTCGGTCGATGTTATAGCCTAATTTTATAGCTTTAGGCTGTAGTGCGTGTAACACTAGTAATATTCAACCTACTTCATTACGCAAAATGATCCATAACCAACCATGCCGAATAACGGTTATATCGGGTACATCATTTTGTTTCACAATATTTTGTAACAAAACATGTAGGTGCGTAAAACGGAACGTAATGCTCCATTTTGACTGAGAGTTGTGCGGCTACTTATCTGTCAAAGTATGCTATAATTCGTCTATTTCTATTGGTATGTGACGGAATATGGAACTACAGATAAAATTTAAAAAATCTATATTATAAGCTTTGTTTGAGTTATGTTATCCTAATATAATTAAAAGCATTTAAATCGTAATCTAATAGTATTCACATGTCCAATATATAAAAATGTGAAGAGAGAAAACTGTTAAATAATAATAAATTAATAAATAACACCCAACAGTCACATCCTAGTCCTGACCCCACACTAAAATCGAGTTTGTGTCGTGGGTATCAGAACCTACGAGAGACGTTTCGGTCTCACAACACCCAGACCCGAAAGAAATATTTGTAGGCCGCACAAATATTTCTCTCAGTGCGAAGATCAATCTCGCGGCCTCTCGTTCCACAGGCGGCGTCTAACTGACTGCGCCACGGAGGCTGTCCTAATAATATTATTTTGACAACAGCATGACAATAACGCATTCTGACGCCAAAAGACCGTATACCGTATGCACTGACTTTAACTAAGTCAAGACCACTCCAAAACCTTTTGATATGTGTTGAAAACTGACACCATTCGAGTTACACGTCAAGGTGCGAGTCAACGCTCGAATAAAACATAAAAAATGTAGAGATGATGTTGATAAGCAGTTTCTTGTGCCGTTTCTTTGGGGTCCGTAACATTATACACATAATAAATCTTCTCTTGTACACTGAGCGCGACAGTAACTACACAATATCTAAAGCAAAATACGGTTTTTTTATCGATAGTTTCAATTGACAGACGATGATTTATTTCTCAAGATCGTTATGCTGTCCAATTTCCGACAACTCTCCAGACATAAACATCGACTGTTTTTTTTTTATTTATAAATTAATTAAATTATACGCCCAATAGTCACATACATAATCCTGACCCTGCAATTAGATTTAATCTTGTGGGGTGGATATCAGAAACTACAAGAGACTTTTCGATCTCACAAACACCCGGACCCGAGGCAAAAACCCGTGGATCACAAATATTTTATTTAATATCTCGGTGCGGGGATCAAGCCCGCAGCCTCACGTTTCACAGCCGTTGTTAACCAACTGCGCCACGGAGGCTATCAAATTTAAGAACATTTTTTAAACAAAATGCACTACAAAAAATGTAATACGCTGGACATAAGTGCAATACAAGTTACTAGTATATTATAGTTGCAGCATTTCATCACGACGCGCTCACATTTCCTCACACGTTGTACAACCGCTTCATTTAATTTGCAAAACAAATGCTTACTGCTTGATACTGGCCACAATGAAATTTTATTCATATTGAAAATCATATAGCATATTGTTTCTTTAATACCGAAATATGATGTATACGTATGAAACCCTCCGTAGGAACCACGTCCACAAAATTACATTTTATTAAAGTTTGATATCGTAATATTTAATAACATGTAATTTTGCCAGCGTTATAGTACAAAAGCTGAATTTCATATATGTTATTAAGTCAAGTATCAACAAATGTTTCCTTTTGATGGTTCTTTCATCTTGCCAGACACGTTGAAGCTGATTACTTCCAAAGCAACTACGATCAGAACTTCATTATAGCTGATTGTGTGATGCCTATGTCAGAGGCATGCGCAGACAAACTTTCGGCTTTTATAAAATTACGAAAGTCTGCCGGCCACAGGCTCTTGGTCTATCGGGTTCGAAATCCACGTCGGGCAAGTGATAATGGATTTTTTTATTAATTATCAGCCCGAAGTCAGAAATCTGGCCTATATGGCAATAAGCTTGTCCCCTACCAATCGTAGGACGAAATACTCAAGGCGAAATCTGGGTGTCCTTTATATCCAGGTATTTATTTCTGTATGCTCTATACAAAGAAACAACGACAGGAGATAAATTGCATCAAATTTTTAGTGAAATTGTAATCTATTGTCAGAATTTGGACGCACGTTAGCAGCTAGCCTAGCCTTCAGTCTCTCAATCGGTCTCTTAATCATAGAGGACCCCGAGCGGATTAGTTGGGCTAATTATAAGGCGATATAGCATCTACAGTCAGCTATTTCTGCGATGGGTTCAATAGAAGAGCAAGCCTAAATACGTGCAGTCATCTTCGCTATCACAAACTTGTGTTTCTGCTAACATTATATTTGAAATGAAGCTACTATCAACCATTGTAATATCTGCAACTATTACAACACTAAGTAAAACGTTCAAATTCCTGCTCACTGCTCAGACAATTCCACTAAACATTAGTTAGGAAATGAATCTGTTGAATCCATCAGCGTCGGCAATAACGTCTCGCACATTCGCCACGTGACGCCCAAATTACACCATTACAGTGTTATTACACCGAGGCTAGGATAAGACCACACTCGTGCTTACAATCATAATATTAAAATGAAGAGAAAATCTCCACGTGCTCTTATACTTACATTCTACGATTACATTGCATTTTAAATTTTAAGCCCAGGAAATCTACCTAAACTTAGGAACCTAATTCACAGCTCAAATACATAATATATTCTACAAAAATCTAAAATTAATAAAACACACTTATCATCTAAATATAACACAACAAATACAAACTGCTATTTTAGAAAGTGTAATTTAAAGGAGTTTTATTAGTTTCCAGTTGTATTGAGGTGTTCGCCGCCAGATGGAGTTACTGGCGCCGCGCCGCACTGTTCCATATAAAACTCGCGCTTGATAAGGAAGCGAGAACTTGCAATCCAATCTGCCGGCGTGGGAACTTATTGCATCTGTGTATTTACGACTTCGTCTTGGAATAAGGTTTGTTATTAAGATTTTTGTAGTAACACCTTTTGGCTTCTACCTATTCACCAATTTATAAGAATTGGAGCGAATGATAGTAAGCGCATTGCGGTGAAGACAAAGAATAATGTCATAAAAGAAAAAAGCTGTTGGTTCAGGTTATAGAGGCTTTATGCCCAGCTATAGAGCAGCTTAATGATTAATGAATGAATGTGTGTCTACTTTGCTATGACCTTGAGTATAAAATACTAAACAATAAACATTAATATCCATAACACCACCTACACCTATTTATTTAATCTAACATAGTTTCCTATTTATCATTGGTACTGAACAATTTAGTAGGCGAATATCCGGCCTCCATTTATAATTCGTAACGCTACATTCGGCTGCGTTCAATATAAGGCTTCGTTTGGAAACGCGGCAATCCCGTCAACTACAGCGAATGTTTAGCCCGCGAGGAACAGACGCTCATTCTTTAACATTTCCAACATCCAGCACATACTACACGCGAAACGGGGCCGCGAGGCGCTCCGGCCCACAGATACGTACTAGGGCACAATAAAAATCTATTTCGGGGCCCGCTATGGAATCTCCACGCCTTGAACCGCGCGCTTTTCAAAAAAGGAACGTGACCCGATTACCGACGGAAGCTGTCAGTTTGTCTATGGGCGCGCGAGCGTCACGGCGCGGCGCCCGCCGCACATCACTACCGATCCTACCCGCTGCTATGCAAGCTCCAGAATCGCTCGCACTAATTTGCCAACCGTTTCACAATTCGCTCATGAACAGTTATTGTTCGTGCGGAGGACACCATTCCTTCACACTTCATTCTAATAGAACGACTAAACGACCCCGAGTTTATTATTTCCAGTTCAATTGAATTATTCTTTGGATGGTAGGCTTCGTTAACACAATCCTTGGGAAATTGGGTAGGCTGCGAAATGTGCCACGGATTTGACACGATCACTGGTTATTTAATCTGTTGATCTCAACAGACGGCACTTTCTTTCAGCGATTGATATAATTTACTCCCGATAACTTGTAGCGAAACTCGTTGCTAGTGTTCGAGGTGAAAAGTTCCGAGGAGCGCTTTGAGTACTCGTGTGGAACTACAACAGCAATGTGCCTGAAATGTATGGAAATTGCCAAGCTTAGGAACACGTAAGCAACTTTTATCATCAAGTAAATATAAATATATAAATACGCTACGGTCTCCTTATTATACTTTGATTTAGTAAAATGCACTCAGCTGGTTGAACTATCCAGCGCGCATCGTAAATCGTTCAAAAATAAATTCCTGCAGAGTTCTTGCAAAAATTATGATCATTTAAGAATGAGGTCTACCCCTCAATTATACCATAGACCAAAAATAAAGAAGTGTACCCACACCACTTTTGATACGCCAATAAAGATTATAAACCTACATATTTCATAACGCTCGCATTGTTCCGAACTCATTTTACGGCCGGTCTGTGAGAACAATAAGTGTGTTTTTCGCTGCACAGGCCGGCAGATAAAAAACAATAGGAACAACTGTAAACTGCTTCGGTAGCCAGCTGCCAGCGCTACTTAACGCGTAAAAGCATCGATCAACGGGAAACGGCGTATCGCAATACGCGTTTTTTAAACGGTAAAAATGGCAACACTGCACGCTGGAAACAAATACCATGGAGCAAAAATTCCTTTTTTCCATGTTTTCAAATATTGGCTATTGACTGTGTTTATTGACTCGTTTTTCATCCGTTGCGTGAGTGTCGAATTGTCGATATCTCTTTGATATATTGTTTTACGCAGGTTTATATTATTTTTCGCGGAATGGGCCAAAAGTTTTTCCAACAAGGACAATATTATATTTATATTCTAATAAATAACTCTAACTTATTTTATTAGCTTCTCGAATCAGCAATATTTTAATGATATTTTCAATAAGATAATCATAGCAGCTTAGAGTATTTATAATATAGAGGGAGTGCTGTCATACATTTACTTTTTGAAAACGTAGATATTTTATATCCTATATTACTCTAAGCACTACTATAAATACTCTAAGCACAGTATAAACATTAACGGGCCGGTTTCTATAATCTATCTATCTTTAACAAGAGATTTCCTCAAAATTTCGATACATTTTTGCTTCAGTAAAGAAAGACAAAAGAAAGATATTTAGATAAGGTGCATATATTTATATATATCTAGGCAAGATAATATTGTATGTCTATCTTTGTTTATTGAAGCATACAGTTGTATCGACATAGTAACGATACCATTTTAACCTCTTGTTAAAGATAGATAGGATATAAAGAACGGCCGTAAGTCATTTCTCGAGGAGATTAATCAATCTACAGAACAATTCTACAATAGAATCGTTGTTATTCATATTGTTCATTGCCGCCCAAAATTTATCAAACATACTTTCCTAAAACCAATTTGTAAAATATATATGGTAATAAAAGTGCGAAAAATCAATCTGAACAAGTCTCCAGTTACAAGCTGGAGAGATGATCACATCATTAGTATTACGTTACCCGAGTGTACCTCGACAGTCGGCACTGTTGGCACGCTGCCCAATTGGCGTCGCACCGCAGGGTTCCGGGATCCAGTCACGGTCACCGATACCCTAACATGAGACGCTTGGGTTAAGCTCACTACTGCTGCCTTTTGAAATATACTTGTGGATATTTGCAAAAGTATAGAGGCATTTAAAAAGCCACACCTAGTGGTTTCAAGTTAATATCCAGTGAAAAAAAGGTTTTATCATTAGCGTATGTCAGAAATGTGATAGACATAGCTTGATGCACAGAACAGCAATAAAGATCCAATAAGTAATCCAGAAGTTAAATATTACACCAAATAAGACGACATTTTCATCGTTCTCACCAGACGAAAATGAACATAATCAGATATTATATTTTAAATATGTAATACAAAATCATGTTTCGCGCAACGAGTTATAAGAACTTTGAAATCAATACAATGTACAAAGTTAATCAACTTTAGGTGTTCATAGACAGTTTCTAAACCATTTCTAAACCATATCTTTACGCATATCTCAATTTTTTTGTACAAGTAATTAAATAACCAGGGTTAGGTCAAACCGCGATTGCTTGGATACCGGCAAATAAAATATATGAGCCAACAGTTTTATAATCGAAAATGTTAGAGATCATGGGAAATGGTAAAGATAATACTAGGTAGAAAGAAAACACATTACGGTATATTTTATTAGAACATATTTCCATGGTATTATTTTACGTATTTCTTTCGAACAATCGTCTGAGATCGCTAGTGTTTGGCAATACATTCGTAATTCTAAAGTTTGTAACAGTATAAAGCCGCTAATATTAGTTATTGTACTTGCGAAAATACATGATTTATTATCCTTTCACTCGTTTGTTAATTGATTTATCGATTAGCCTCTTTTTCAACGGCTTAAGCCATCACTTTTATTGCTGTCGGATTAGACGTAATATTATGTTCAGTGTGCAACAGTCATTTGTTTTGAATACTTAATTACTCAGTTACAATTTGAATTGCGAAGCAATGGCCTTACTATTGAGGATGCAGAAGATCGGACCAAATAAATGAATAAATACATACATAGTCCTGACCCACACTAAGATCGACTCTTGTGTCGTGAGTATCAGGAACTACGAGAGACGTTTCGGTCTCACATACACCTAGAACCGAAAAAAATATTGTGGGCCGCACAAACATTTCTTTCGGTGCGGGGATCGAACCCGTGGCCTCTCGTTTCACAGCCGGCGTCTAAACCAACTGCGCCACGGAGGCTGTCAAATTTAAACATATTCTACAGAAAAATGCACTACATAAAATATAATACGCTGTACACAAATGCAAAAAACTTACCAGTGTAAATTTCCATAAAAAGAAACTCAACTCTACAAAAAAATACAATAATATCTCGCAACTCGAAACATAAAACCCTTCTTACGCAACCCTTCACCGACTTGCAATGTACGTAAAATATTACAATTTTAAACCGAAAACCCGGAATAAATTCCAGCTCAACGGGACATGTGTTCGGGTAACAGCCAATATCAACTCAGTACTTGCTATAAATCAGAGCATCTATAAAAAAGATGGGGGATCTGTCAAGGCGATGTCGGGGACGATTTGTTATTTCCTATTTGAGTAAAAGAAGCGAGAAATTGTGTTTGTGTCACTGTGTTGTGCGTACAAGGGTGTCGTGGAGTAATACTCCGAATTACGGAAATGTACTAAGAATTTTGCAGTCTTGTACCCTTTGCTATCTTGGAAATTTGATGTTGCCGAAGGACCCCGTCCTTCAAGTTTTGCTACTTTAAAAGTTGGCAAATGTAATTTCGATGACCTGTGATCTTACAAGAAATGACAACATGAGGAATAACCACATATATAATGATTGTATAATAGATGGGTTAAGAGTTGAATGGACGTCCAGAAAACAGAAAAAAGTAACGGTTTGAGACGCAGAAACAATTTGCAATTGAAATTTTAATATTTATAAGTGGAATATTTCTTCATTACCTGTATTTACCGCTTGATTTGCCAATTTATTGAACATAATATCTCTCCTCGCAAACAAACTTAATTATCTTCAAAATGTTTTAAAGGTTTATTATCATCATATTTAATCGCCTTAATATTGTGAGGAAAATACATTTTGGATCTGGGTGTTCTGATACAGATAATTTGTTTGTAATGTCTCATAGACTGATAAGTGATAGGTACTCACGACCAAGGACACATATATATGTGTATATACTACACTATGGAAATATATGTTGTTTAAATTCCAATAAGATTAATTGAAACCAATCACTAAAGTTAATCAATTGGAATCACAGCGGGGGCTGACATAAAAAGTTTCCTCGGTAAACCGAGCTGAGTGTTAACTAATCTTTCAGCGGGCGGGTCGAATCGGCCGCGCGCGGTGGCCCAGTGTAAACAACTCCGTGTCTGTCAGCGAGGGTTAAACATTTAGTGCACCATCATTGATACTGGTGGAATTCATGGATTTTATACCTCAAATAGGGAAATGAACTAACGGGTCGTTTTGACAACCTTCCACGGTTATAACACCTTGTGAATACATATTGTATAGTATGTTCGTAAGATTATTATAGTCGGTATTAACCCTTCAGTGACCCCATTGACTGAACTAAACGGAATAGTAAAGATTTTAACATGGATTGTTTGAGAAACAGTGGTATCCACAATGGGTATGGCCACAATACACATAATTTAAAACAAAATACTGCCCACAATTTAATTCAACAGCACTCCTAACTAACTGAACTAATATTAAGATGAAAATATTACAGACATTATCTGGGTATTCAGTAAAGTATTACAGACTTTCAGCGCCAACTCCACTACAATTTGTCTAGACTGTAGACACGCTCTCAATATTCTGTGCAAAATTTATAAGAAAATGCACAGTAAAGGAAAGAGTTTCCCGCTGGAGTCGATGTAAACTAGTATAATATTGTAGTAGTATTTTACTAAATTGATTTTGATAACATTTTGCGTACAAAAGCACCTGTGTTGGCATCATGATGCCTAGACCGTTAAGGACATGAGCAATATTATATGAAAAATTTAACCATTGGTACATATTTGAACTACTAAAAAAATCATACACACAATGCTTTTTCTATGTCTGCTAAACACAGGCCTATTTAAAAAAAAAGAAATCTATTAGAAACATGTCGCACCTAGCGACCTCCACGACATTCATTAACCGTCTGTCCACCAAAAATTCTCTTATTAAAATAGATAAGTTTCAAAAAGGTATCTAAAATAAAATTCCACTAAATAACTAAAGTTAAACTGAATTATTAACGTCGAATACCACCCGATCAGTCGATAAATCCATCAGCTTTTATGCAAAGCCGGCGCATATTGAAGTAAACTAAATAAAAAATTCATAACATCGTTTAAAATGGTGAAAGGTTTCAGAGCGCTCCAACTTTTGTCGATCAATAGAGTAATGTTTGCCTTTTTTTAATTAAAACTTTCAAACGGCTGAGCCAGTAAGGAGCCGGCTTATGTTGATTAACTCTCGGTTGACAGATATTAAAATGTTTTTTTGTTTTGAGAATTTCAACAATTTGCATCGATTGAAATTGGGTGCGTTTTTCCATATTGAACGTATGCGAAAATGAAACGGCTGAAAGTTGGGATTGTTTTTCTAAAATAATAAAAGTCTTGAAATAAAAGTATTATTTTTTACATTTTGTTTTATTTGTGTTATTATACGTTTTGTTCTCCCGACGTTTCGATAAATTTACAGCTTTCGTGATCACGAGGTGGATAAAATCCCTAAATAATAGTTTTATTTCAATGTGTAACATTCACGTAAATCTAAGGAACCCCTATAATAAAAAGTTCTTATGAAAAGTTTTGCAGAAGAAACAAAACGTCGACAAAAACATAAAGGTTCCTTCAAAATGTAAAATAGTATGTAGTTGTAACTTACGTACGTACTTACGTAACGAAACAAACTTCCATTCTTTAACAATCCCCGTGGTGCAGTCAGATAGAAGATATCCGACAAACGAGAGCCTTTGAGTCGATGCTAAATACAGGGTATATCAAGACTGCTACCGAAAACGAAGCCGGGTGGTAGTTTAAGCGACTTCAGACACAATGCAACAGAAAAAGTTGCAAAAAAAAAAGCGACAATTTTTTTTGTTATTTTTTCCTATGACCATATTTGGGTGGTAATACATTTTTTCCTAAAATATAGTGTATACCCTTTTATTTATAAATAATCTAAGGCATAAAAGTGTTTAAATTATTATTTTAGCAAAAACTATGGATTTCCCACCCAAAAATGACGATATTTAAAAAATCATAAAAAATAATTGTCGCGTTTTCTTTGCGAAATTTTTTGTTGCAATGTGTTTGTAGTCATTAAAACTACCACCCAGCTGCGTTTTCGGTAGCAGTCTTGAGATACCCGGTATAGTTCCCGTATGTTAAATGTCACTTATCAGCAAATTCATATGTTCGAGAAAAACTATTAATAAATAATCATTAAATAGATTTCAGTTCTTGATGGGGGACCTAATAGTGTGTTCGTTGAGTAAGAAACCCAACGACAAATGCTACAATTCTTTCTGTTGTAGTTAAATACTTACATGGATAAATTCACGGCTTTTTCCCAGAAGAGGTAGAGAGAAGTGCCAAGACACCCACATTTCGACATATATTTTCCGTCCCACGATGTGATAGGGGGCGAGCCTATCCCATATCGAGCACAAATTTCTGACTCCGAGCTGATAATGAATGAAAAAATCCATCACCACTTTGCCCGACCCGGGATTCGAACCCGAGATCTCAGCTTTGTAATCATACTGTAGCACAACTACGCCACCGAAGTAGTTAAATACTTATTAATTAATAAAAATATTTTGAATACCGAAACATCACAAACACAGCGGACCATCACAAAACAACGCAAACAAAACGAAATATGATAGGATTTACACCACCATATGAAAAACCTAATAGATTTCTAAAAGCTGTCAATACCATTCGAAAAAGGATAAAAAGCTCACAGACAAGCAATTTCATCAAAACCTATAGGAAAATGGGAAAAATATTAACTTTATGCAAATATAGGAATTTCAATTTAACATATAGAATAGGAGGATTTCGAAGGCAAGATATCAAGGTTAGGAATTATCCACCTACGACAATATTAAGTAGGATATTTTTGGTAAACTTAGAGTGGGTCGTTGGCTTTAAAGATATAGAGGTCAATTAGAAAAGGTAGCGTTATATTATTAGATCCAGAAATTACTTTAACCAGAAAAATGTACATGAGACGTCGTTTCAGTGATTTAGATAGTCTTAGGTACATGTGTATATGCGAACTGCGATTATATTGTGATAATGGATGTGAATAGTAATTCAAATGCTTATTAAAACTCATAAGACGCCCCTACGATGTAAGAATGACAGGATAATGGACCTTCATACTTCAGTCGTTGAACTTTTAAAGTGGCATTTTATGCTCATTTCTATAATTCTTTCTTTCTTTCTTCAAAGGTCTATGCGTCCTTTTCTCTGTCTGTTTCAGCCAATATACGTCCCACTGCAGAGCACGAGCCTCCTCTACAATCGAGAGTCCGATTGAGAGTAGTTAGGCCATATAGTCCACCACGCTGGCCTAGTGCGGTTGGCATTTTCTCTATAGTCCATCTTAAATACCCATAAAATCTGAACAAATCGTAATATATGAATAGAATTTATGTCATTTTTTTATATAAATATTCCCGGTAGTTCTTCAATATAAACCAGGAACATCGCATTGAAATGTATCAATATTATCCCGCTCTCTCTTTACGGGCCGCAGAAACGGCGAACTATCAATTGTGATCATGATTTACACTTTGGACTAAAATAAAACTACCATTCCCTAAAGCGGAGGAAACTTTATAAAGACCTTAAGGTGATTTGCAATAATTCCAATCCATGGGAATCTATAAGGCGCATGCCGATCTGCAATGACCACGTTTAATTCTCAGTGTAGCCTTTGAGTCGGGTAATTGTGTCGCCCAACAAACGACAGACGAGACGGCAGCAGACGTTATTGCACTATCTATGGTTCAGAAGTGCTCAGACATAGTTTTATTCGCTGACGACACCTCTATAATATTTAAAGTTAATCGGAAAGACGATAATCTAGATACACCTAACAATATTCTTAATTAATTCGGATTGGTTTTCTGCTAATAATCTACTATTAAATGCTAGTAAGACTAAATGCGTCCGTTTTGCTTTACCGAACGTGGCAAGCGTAAACACGCGTATCGAATTAAATTCAGAAATTCTAAATCTAGCTAATTCCACAATTTTTTTAGGGATCACTCTAGATAAAAAATTATAATGGGGTCCACAAATTGAGAGATTATCAGCTAAACTTAGCAGCGCAGCGTTCGCAGTCCGAAAAATAAGACAACTAACTGACGTTGCAACGGCTAGATTGGTATATTTTGCTTATTTTCATAGTATAATGTCATACGGCATTATTTTATGGGGATCAGCGGCTGATATCGAATCCATATTCATATTACAAAAAAGAGCAGTCCGTGCTATTTATAATCTAAGGAGCCGCGATTCTTTGCGATCTGTTTTTAAGGAAAGCAATATACTAACCGTGTCATCGGAATACATCTTTCAAAATATAATGCACGTTCATAAAAATATTAACAAGTTTTATAAGGTCAGTGACACTCACACTATTAATACGCGGAATAAAAATAAACTAGCAATACCCTCGTTTAGACTAGAAAAGTCAAAAAAATCTTTCTTGGGTGGTTATAATAAGCTTCCCAATGGATAACACGCTACCGGACAAACTATTTAGGACTCATATCAAAAACAAACTTATGACTAGGGGTTATTATAATATTAAGGAATATATTGAGGATAAAAAAGCCTGGGATTAGGTGTTCTCTTGCACATTGCGACCTCATGGGGCCCTGAACTATTCGCTTAATTCACCACCTAACCTAATTTAAATAATTAAAATATCTAAATTGTGAACTCAAAAATTAACCAATATACAATCAAATAAATCAATTAATTTATATGACGACCGATCGAAAAAAACATTTAAAAATAATATTTAATATGGCAAATCTTTGTAAGACAGTCACAAATACTTATTTTAGTAAATTGACCAAAACCAAGCCCACTAAGTTTGACTCGCTGGATCTACTCAGAAATGGGTCGCGCCGCGTAGTATCCAGTGGTAAAGTAAAGCCCGCTGAGTTTGTTCGCCGGGTCTTCTCAGTCAGGGCCGCGTTGGATCCGGCAGTAAGCCTAAACATACGGGACGTATCGGAAAATACTTATGGTCGTTTTTTTTTTTTTTATTGCAGTGAATGGCGAGACGAGCATGCCGTTCGCCTGATGGTAAGCGATACGACCGCTCATGAACAGTAGTACAACCAAACAACACCTTGAGTTACAAAGCAATGCTTGGCATTCCACTGCGCTCGCCATCCTGAGACATAAGATGTTAAGTCTCAATATGTCCAGTAGTTACTCTGGCTACAATGTCCTTCAATCCGAAACACAACAGTGCATTTAAAACTGCTGTTTGACGGGAGAAATAGACATTGCGGTGGTACCCACCCAGGCAGCCTTTCACATATGAGAGACCTACCACCAGTAAGGTAAGTAAGGTCGTTGTCTTAAGTTGGACCCAAAACAAGCCCACTGAGTCTTAGTCGCTGGATATACTCAGGACTGGGTCGCGTCGCGTAGTTCCAGTGGTAGTGTAAGCCCACTGAGTTTGTTTCGCCGGGTCTTCTCAGGAAGGGCCGCGTTGAATCCGGTGGTAACTATAAACCGCTACGCACCGTTGTAATATTTATGGTCCACAAATAATATAATTTAATTTGACTAACGTAAATAATGTATTTCTTTGACAATAAATTACTATAAAGTAAAAACTAATACTTTAAATAAAATATGAATAAGAACTAAATAAATAAATAAAACTAATTATAAATAAAAATTTAATTTATTTAAAAATAAATAAAATTAATAAATAAATTGATAAAAGCAGGAAATTAAAATAAGTAATACTAAGTGGTGGCGCGGATGATAATAAATTTTAGTGGACTGTATTTGCGGGTTGCACGGCACACTCGGAGGGCGGGATGAACTGCCTTCAGGAAAAAATGGTTCACTAGGCAGTTCTACAAGGAATGGATATGCACATACCTTGTAGCGTCAGCGGCGGTGTTGTAGTTGGCGGCTCGTCTGCTGCTTGGCGGAAATTTACTGTTTCTTTGATTAACTATACACTGAATAGTTACAAGCACCAATAATACGACAAAACACCGATAATCACTTAATAACACATTAATATGCGGAGCGGTAAAATAATTAACTTCTCACTCCGAAGGCGCGCGCGCAAGAAGAAAAAAGTATTTTTTGGCGCCCTCGAGCGGCGGTTTGCGGAAACAATATTTTGCTTGTTGGGCCAGGTTAGCGCGGGCGGCGATGCGGTCTCGCTCACACCTTGCTGTTGCGGTAGTGCGGGAAAGGGATGCGGGAAGGAAAGCATGCCGTGCAACTTAACATGCATTTGATTTGATTTTAGAAAAATGACAGCGGAAGTTTAAATATAATAAAATTACTTATTTTTGCGGTTAATGATAAATGGCGCAACCACTAAGTTTAGGAAATATATTGTAAATAGAGATTAAGTTCTATGTGTATTGACTTGTCATAAGAGCTCCTTAATTTCCTACGTGATCAATAAATACATTTCATTTCATTTCATATCGTCAGTCACCAAGGCGACAGACGTCTCGCCCTTGCATATTAAAGTAAAGTTAGAATTAAGTAAAACCAAGAACAAGGAGTAAAGGACGATGTAATTAATAATCCGGAAAATCCTTGAACATATGCAATCCTGTAAATTGTTGTGTGCCCTTTGGGCAAAATTTTGACTAAGGTTTTAAGGGATGTAATAAAAAACTTGTTTATATATATATATATATATATATACCGGTTATATATATACCGGTTGTCTGGAAGAGATCGCTTAAAGCGATAAGACCGCCAGTTATATCACGTTATGTTTCTATAACTATTGTTTTCTTCTTTTTTCTTTTGTTTTTGTGTTTTGTTTATCCTTTGTATATGGTGTTATAATAAAGAGTTATTATTATTATCCTTTATTTTAAATTTCTTTTTTTTTTACATTTTTATATATATAATATTAGTATACAAAATACATATAAAAATATAAAAAGTTATCCAACGATGGCGAGGCTCGAGACCCAAGCCACCGGTGGTTAGGAGCCCAAAGTGAGGAACCGCCTCACAATACGTGCCGTGTCAAGCAATACTGCCTTCTGAATCTGACTCCTGACCCAACAGCCGATTGAGAGCCTCTGTAGATGTTGGTCGAGGCTCTTTGGTATCAACCCATGAGCAGAAACGACAATCGGGACAATCATTGTTGAGTCGACATCCCACATGTCGGTAACCTCGTGTGCCAATCTAAATATTTAGACATTTTGTCTTTTTCAGCTTTGACAAGGTTATCGTCATGCGGGGTGGTGACGTCAACAAGTATAGCCCGGCGCGCCAATCGATCTATTATCACAATATCAGGCTTATTGGCTAGAATAGTCCTATCTGTGATAATAGATCGATCCCAATACAGCGTTGCATGACCATTTTCGAGAACTGGTTGGGGCACATACTGGTAATATGGCATTCCAGGACTTACAAGTCCATATCGAAGGGCAATTTGCTGGTGTATGATCTTGGCTACTAGGTTATGTCTATGCAAATACTCGCCGTTAGCAAGATACGAACAACCGGAGATAACATGCCTGATAGACTCGCCAGGACGGTGGCATGCCCGACAGATGTCGACCGTACCGTCCTTCAGGATGTATTTCCTATAGTTGTTCGTCTTAATAACTTCGTCCATAATTGCAAAGACAAAACCCTCGGTTTCCCCAAAAAGGTTACCGAAGCGTAGCCAAGATACCGATGCTAGTCGGTCCACATCAGGCCCATGAAAGGCTCGATAGAACCGACCGTGCAGCTCTTTGCTCTTCCATATGTCCTCGCGATCCTTAATGCCCATCACCAGAGGTTTTCGCCAGTTCTCAATCGCCAAAGAGAGCGGGGTAAATTCTTTATCCACCATAACTACAACCCTATGCATATCCACGTCACTGTGAAGGAAATAATCCCTGAGATTGCACACCTCGCGATTATGCAAGTCCTTAGCATTAAGAATGCCTCGGCCCCCACATCTCCGCGGGATGTACAATCTCATCACTGATGAACGTGGATGATGCATACGATGTGCAGTCAGGAGAGTTCGGACTTTACGATCCAGGGCGTCCAATTCGGTCTGAGTCCATTTGAGTATGCCAAAAGAGTACATGAGTACAGGCATAACCCAACCGTTAAAAGCGCGAATCTTGTTTCCACCTGACAAAAAACTGTTAAGTACTTTTGCCAGGCGGCTGAAGAAACGCTCTTTCAACGATTGTTTTACATCTGCACCCATGATACCTAGAGCCTCAGGCATACCCAAATATTTGTATGTTTCCGTCACAGAGAGATGTCTGAGTCTTACCGTCTCTGAGACTTGTATGTCATCAGAGACCGCAACCTTCCCTCGCTTCACATGGATAACCGCACATTTATCTACACGTTCTGTGACGCAAAGCCTATAATTCTGAGGACTTATATTGGTCCCCGAGAAAGCCTGCGTCACAAAACGCATAATCCTTGGTCTGCTATTTCCTTCTGAGAAGGAAATTAGCTTGCCGATGAGAGTTCGGGCTCTGTTGATACGGTCCTCGATCCTAAGCTGCCAGGCAGGCACAGTCACAACACCTCGAGTAGCTCTATATTCTTTTGGGAATTGAACATTAGCCACTCGACATGTTGCGACGGCCGCGCAGTAAAGGATCGAGTGCGTATCAACAAGATCCCGACTGGACTCCAAGTATGTAGGTAACATGGAGTCCAAAGCTCCCATCAGCGCCAAATTTCTTCTATGCGTTGGCAAACGCGGCAGTCGCGGTCTACAAGACGCCGATAAGGACACAAACTCCGAAATCGCACGTTCCAAAGCCCCTCTCAGATGCTGTTTATTATTATTATTATTTCTCTTTATTTTAAGTCTTTTTTTTACATTTTTATATATATATTAAAAAACAAAATACATATAAAAATATAAAAAGTTATCCAACGATGGCGAGGCTCGAGACCCAAGCCACCGGTGGTTAGGAGCCCAAAGTGAGGAACCGCCTCACAATACGTGCCGTGTCAAGCAATACTGCCTTCTGAATCTGACTCCTGACCCAACAGCCGATTGAGAGCCTCTGTAGATGTTGGTCGAGGCTCTTTGGTATCAACCCATGAGCAGAAACGACAATCGGGACAATAATTGTTGAGTCGACATCCCACATGTCGGCAACCTCGTGTGCCAAATCTAAATATTTAGACATTTTGTCTTTTTCAGCTTTGACAAGGTTATCGTCATGCGGGATGGTGACGTCAACAAGTATAGCCCGACGCGCCAATCGATCTATTATCACAATGTCAGGCTTATTGGCTGGAATAGTCCTGTCTGTGATAATAGATCGATCCCAATACAGCGTTGCATGACCATTTTCGAGAACTGGTTGGGGCACATACTGGTAATATGGCACTTGAGGTGTCACAAGTCCATATCGAAGGGCAATTTGCTGGTGTATGATCTTGGCTACTAGGTTATGTCTATGCAAATACTCGCCGTTAGCAAGATACGAACAACCGGAGATAACATGCCTGATAGACTCGCCAGGACGGTGGCATGCCCGACAGATGTCGACCGTACCGTCCTTCAGGATGTATTTCCTATAGTTGTTCGTCTTAATAACTTCGTCCATAATTGCAAAGACAAAACCCTCGGTTTCCCCAAAGAGGTTACCGAAGCGTAGCCAAGACACAGACGCTAGTCGGTCCACATCAGGCCCATGAAGGGCTCGATAGAACCGACCGTGCAGCTCTTTGCTCTTCCATATGTCCTCGCGATCCTTAATGCCTACCACCAGAGGTTTCCGCCAGTTCTCAATCGCCAAATAGAGCGGGGTAAATCCTTTATCTACCATAACTACAACCCTATGCATATCAACATCACTGTGAAGGAAATAATCCCTAAGATTGCACACCTCGCGATTATGCAAGTCCTTAGCATTAAGAATGCCTCGGCCACCACATCTCCGCGGGATGTACAATCTCATCACTGATGATTGTGGATGATGCATACGATGTGCAGTCAGGAGAGTTCGGACTTTACGATCCAGGGCGTCCAATTCGGTCTGAGTCCATTTGAGTATGCCAAAAGAGTACATGAGTACAGGCATAACCCAACCGTTAAAAGCGCGAATCTTGTTTCCACCTGATAAAAAACTGTTAAGTACTTTTGTCAGGCGGCTAAAAAAACGCTCTTTCAACGATCGTTTTACATCTGCACCCATGATACCTAGAGCTTCAGGCATACCCAAATATTTGTAGGTTTCCGTCACGGAGAGGGATCTGAGCCTTACAGTCTCTGAGACTAGTATGTCATCAGAGACCGCAACCTCCCCTCGCTTCACATGGATAACCGCACATTTATCTACACCAAAATCCATATTGATTGATTTGCTAAATATATCCGTTATTTTTAACAACTCAATCAATTCGGTTTGTTTCGATGCAAATAACTTGAGGTCATCCATATAAAGCAAGTGAGAAATAGGCTCAGAGCCTCTCCGTAGACGGTAGCCTAACCCTGAATCCAACAACAGAGTGCTGAGGGGATTCAGGGCCATGCAAAACCACAGTGGACTCAGACTGTCGCCCTGGAATATACCCCGCTTGATTCTAATCGGCTCGTCACAATCAGGAGGAACCGTACCACCTGGATATCTTAGGACAGTGGTCCACTGCCCCATACAAGACCCAAGGAAGTTGCATAAATTTGTATTAATTTTATACAAATTTAACACCCTCATGAGCCATGTATGAGGCACCGAATCATAGGCCTTTTTATAATCTATCCAGGCAACCGATAAATTCCTTCGGTTGTGACGAGCCTGTTGGCAAATGGTCATGTTAATGAGAAGGAGCTCCTTAGTACCACGGGACCCATTCATGCAACCTGTTTGGCCGGAAAAAAGAATTGGTTAGAATTTATATGGTCTGTAATTTTAGATCTAATTATGGAGGTCAAACTTTATAAATAGTGGGAAGGCATGTGATGGGTCTATAATTTTTTGGTTCCGTGGTACAACCGGACTTAAAGAGAAGGTGAGTAACACCTGTTGTCATAAATGCTGGAAGGGATCCCCGCTCAAGCGCATCCTGGAATTGCACTGCCAATCGAGCATGCGAACTTGGAAACCATTTTAACCAGAAGTTGTGCAGACCGTCCGGACCCGGTGACTTCCAGTTTTGCGTCTGTCTAATTGCAGTTAGCACATCTTCTGGATTGATTAAAATGGTTTCCATAGCCGGTATTGCCTCGCAAGCTCGATCTACAACACTAAACCAGGAGGCTTCAGTGTGAGAGACAGGCGACGACCAGATATTCGTCCAGTATTCACGCATTTCGTGAGCACTGGGAAGCCGCCCATCCACCACACCTTGTGGAGGATTCTCCCAACATCTATAAACCCTCTTTTGGTCAGTTTGGAACTTGCGATTTTGTTGGAAACGATCCCATCGCCTCCTGTAGCGACGAATGCGGTTCGCCCACGCATAGACTTTTTGTTTGAAGAAGTCTATGCGTTCTGTGACGCAAAGCCTATAATTTCGAGGACTTGTGTTGGTCCCCGAAAAAGCCTGCGTCACAAAACGCATAATCTTCGGCCTGCTGTTTCCTTCTTTAAAAGAAATTAGCTTGCCGATGAGAGTTCGGGCCCTGTTGATACGATCCTCTATCCTCCGCTGCCAGGCAGGCACAGTTACAACACCTCGAGTAGCTCTATATTCTTTTGGGAATTGAACATTAGCCACTCGACATGCTGCGACGGCCGCGCAGTAAAGGATCGAGTGCGTATCAACAAGATCCCGACTGGACTCCAAGTATGTAGGTAACATGGAGTCCAAAGCTCCCATCAGCGCCAAATTTCTTCTATGCGTTGGCAAACGTGGCAGACGCGGTCTACAAGACGCCGATAAAGACGCAAACTCCAAAATCGCACACTCCAAAGCTCCTCTCAGTTGCTGTTTATCTTGGGGACTTACGTTGTCAACCAAATTGTCCGTCAGCTCGAAATCAGCAACAGGTGTTGGTGTTGGGCCTGCCGCTTGATCTCCACTGACGGGCGATATATGGTCATCCTGGACAAAACATAAGTCTGTGCGCAACCGCTCAAGTGTGTCATCATCCAACAACTTACGCCGCTGAATAAATCGCACTTGATCCGACAGTCGTTGGGATGATACATAAACCGTTGTTTTTCAATTATTATTATTATTATTATTATCTTATAATCTTTTTAACTCCATTTAAGGGTAATAAAACCTGTCGTACGGGCATAAGCCAAGCACAACTGGCTATATGGTAAAGGTAGATGATATGGATGAGGAGGATAAAACTTTCTAGTGATACGGCATGTATTTAATATTGTAGCCTTCTGTATAAGATAAATAAGATACGACGGTATTTTTAATATTTCCAGGCTCTGAGTTAGGCTTTTAGGTATTATTCCGGTGGATGATACAACAATCGGGACTATGTGTACTGTTTGCGCTCTCCATTGGGTTTTTAACTCAATTGCGAGGTCCTGGTATTTCGTGAGCTTCTCTGATATGGATGCTTGCATGTTATGTGAGTTGGGGATGGCTATATCTATCAAGTATATTGTGTTACTAAGTTTATCATGTATCGTTATATCAGGTCTGTTATAGTGGATGGTTTTATCAGTGATTATAGTCCGGTCCCAATAGATCTTGCAGTGCCTGTTTTCATGCACGGTTTCTGGTTTATATTTGTAGTACGGTATTTTCTGGTTAATAAAGTGGTATCGATGTGCAATATGTTGGTGTATGATCGCCGCTACCTGATCATGCCGGTGTTTATAATCAGTTTTTACTAGAGACTTACACGCACCAGTTATATGTTGTATAGTTTCGGAGGCAGAATTACAGTGTCTGCATAGGTCTGATATTTGATTAGGGTCTCTGATAATGAATTTTTGTAATTTCTTGTAAGTATGATTTGGTCCTGAATCGCGAGCATAAAACCTTCGGTTTCGGGAAACAGTTCTCCTTTCTTGAGCCACTCGTTCGACATATCTTTGTCGACGTGGTTTTGGGTCAAGTCGGATCGGTGTCTCCCGTGCAAAGATTTTTCTGCCCACCTGCTAATTTTCTCTTGTATACATGAGATGCGTTCGTTGGGTTGAATGTGTGTGTCTTGGAGGTTAAGTGGTGTCAGTTTATTGTCCATGTTAGATGTATATTTGTGGAGGTATGAACTATGTGATTTATCGTAAAAGTAGGTTCTTAATGATGTTATTAGTTTGTTATGTAGGTATTATTATATATATATATATACCGGGTATCTCAAGACTGCTACCGAAAACGAAGCCGGGTGGTAGTTTTAGTGGCTACAAACACAATGCAATTAAAAATTTCACCTAGAAACGCGACAATTTTTTTTTATGATTTTTTAAATATGGTCATTTTTGGGTGGTAAATCCATATTTTTTGCTAAAATAATAATTTAAACTCTTTTATACCTTAGAGTATTTATAAATAAAAGGGTATATACTATTATTTTAGGAAAAAAAAACGTATTTACCACCCAAATATGGCCATAGGAAAAAAATAACAAAAAAAAATTGTCGCTTTTTTTTGCAACTTTTTCTGTTGCATTGTGTCTGAAGTCGCTTAAACTACCACCCGGCTTCGTTTTCGGTAGCAGTCTTGATATACCCTGTATATGTATATCAATGAATGGCGAGACGACATTCGCCTTATGGTAAGCGATACGACCGCTCATGGAACCAACCAACAACACTAAGAAATAAGAATCACAAAGCTTGGCATTCCACTGCATCCGCCGTCCTGAGACATAAGATGTTAGGTCTCAATATATCCAGCAATTACTCTGGCTACAATGTCCTTCAAACCGGAACACAACAACGCATTTACACTGCTGTTTGGTAGGAGAAATAGACATTGCGCTAGTCCCTGCCGAAGCGGCCTCACACATATTAATATATTCAGCAATGGACTTCTTATGGCTGAAGATATTATTGACTATAGTACTATGTTTGGATTAGAGCCGTACAAAGTAGAACGTATGGTTCATTCATTTTTAACAAGTTTATCCATTCGAAAAACATAATTTAATGTATCTAAAAATATTGTTTATAGTCGGTCGGTGTTAGTCATAACGCGAACCTTTCAGCGACCTATATAAATTGCCAGTTAGTGCGAGATAGTGACGACTGGATGTAGTAAATTATCTGATAAAGTATATAAGTTATACAATTGTAAAATATTAGGATGCAAAAAGTTAGGATGAGCTATTTTTATACTAATATCCAGACTAGTATTGCTCGCGGATTTGCTCGAAAATGATTTTATGGGTTAAAGTACCGTATAGCCTTCTGCGATAAACATACTTTCTAACACTAACATATTTTTTCTATTCAAACCAGTAATTCCTGAGATTAGCGCGTTCAAACTCTTCAGCTTAATATATTATGTAATGATAATACTAATTACTAATATTAAGTATAGATAATATTATCTGAATTTGTTGCCAGGTTTCCGTTAGAATTATCATAAAATTCGCCAGACGGAAGCGGGTAATGACGAAAAATGGGAAAACTGATGAAACACGCACAATTGATGCTCAATTGTTATCATCTCGCGACAAAGGCGGTAAATATTATAATAATACCACGTTGTTCAACATATAAAAACACGTACACGTATAATACATACATAAACTCACGCCATTGTCCCAGAAGGGGTAGGCAGAGGTTCCACAGGTAGCAACCAGGACCCCCGTTTCCCCGTTATGAGTCAACAAAGTCTTTGCGATAATGCAGATTTTCGATTATATAACTAACTTGAAAAGCGTTAACTTTATTACTTATCTACAGAAATGTTTTCAAAATGTATTTATATTTTTGACAGCCTCCCTGATGCAGCTGGTTAAAGACCTTCTGTGAATCAAGAGCGCGAGTTCCATCCCCGCGCTGAGACGAATATTTGTATGGTCCACTGGTATATACCGGGTATATCAAGAGTGCTACCGAAAACGAAGCCGGGTGGTAGTTTTAGGGACTACAAACACAACACACCTAAAAACGCTAAGAAACGCGACCATTTTTTTTATTATTTTTTAAATATCGTTGAGTTTGTTTGTAAATCCATAGTTTTCGTTAAAATAATAATTTAAAGCCTTGCACGCCATAGCGTTTTTAAAAATAAAAGGGTGTACACTATTATTTAAGAAAAAACTATGAATTTACCATCCTAATAGGACGATAGAAAAAAAACTTTAAAAAATTCGTCACAAATTTTTGCACAACATTTAGTTGCATTGTGTCTGAAGTCACTAAAACTACCACCCAGCTTCGTTTTCGGTAGTAGTCTCGATATACTCTTTATGTATTTGTTTCAACTTTCAGGTCTGGGTGTTTGTGAGACCGAAGAATCTCTTTTAGTTTCTGATACCCCTGGCAGAAGACATAATCTTAGTGTTGAGCCAGGACTGTGTATGTGACTGTTGGACATATTTATTATTTATTAAAATGAAGCAATTATTACATTTCTGACTTTAAATATCACACAGCTTTTAGAAACAATAGTCTTTTCAACTATATCTATTAGTCGATATTAATAATAAAAACATATAATACGCTTGTTAACAATCGTATTATATTATACTTTGTATATGTATCACTGCCTTCTTTATATACATATGTTACACAATGCAATCCTCACATGACTACTAACCACAAACATTTAAATAAGTTTTACTTTCACCGAGAGAAAAGGAAATTGCTGTTATGTAAACATTCTCAACGAGCTATGGAGAGGGCTATGCTCGGGGTTTCCCTACGAGATCGAATCAGAAATGAGGATATCCGTAGGAGAACTAAAATAACCGACATAGCCCAGCGGATTAGTAAGTTGAAGTGGCAATGGGCAATAATGTGCACATAGCGCGGAGAACTGATGGCCGATGGGGTCGAAAGTTCTCGAATGGAGGCCACGTAGCGGAAAGTGCAGCGTAGGACGTCCAACCACAAGGTGGTCAGACGACCTGGTAAAGGTCGCGGGACGTCGCTGGATGCAGGCTGCCTCCAACAGGTCACTGTGGAAATCATTGGGGGAGGCCTATGTTCAGCAGTGGACTTCCTTTGGCTGATGGATGGATGGATGGAAACATTCTAAGGATATTTCACGTGGCTTGAAATATTAATAGAACATACTAATTAATAAAAAATAAAAAATTCTATTATCAGTTTGTCGCTTCTAATTACTACCTTCAACCAGAAAAAGTGTAGTGTCGATTATAAG
Source organism: Hyles vespertilio (assembly GCA_009982885.2). Lineage (NCBI taxonomy): Eukaryota > Metazoa > Arthropoda > Insecta > Lepidoptera > Sphingidae > Hyles > Hyles vespertilio. The sequence continues at coordinate 26,290 of WUWR02000218.1, forward strand.
ATTCAATTTTGACAGTGATCTTTGGAAACGGCCTGCATTCAGAGACTTCCTTCATCCTTCATCAGGTTGTCTGGCCTGGACAGGTAACCGTAACGCTAAGCTGGACTCGTGGGTTCTACAATCCTTTGTATTGTTTGTATTATTCCTCGTTGGTATATGGACATATGCTGGAATAAAATTCCTAACAAAGTTGATCTGAAGTCGAAGTCCACCACACTGGCCCAACTTACAGGCCTGGCTTGTTGAAACACCCGTTTATAACCAAAATGTCATATTGCTACTGCACAAAATTCACCATCTAACATTATATAGATACTGCAACTTGACTTGAAGATTAAAAATATGATGAAAGTCCTTAATCACTTGCCAAAGGTAACTAAGCTAACACATCTGCCAGATTATAATATAATTTCGTGTTTCGTACGTGGCCGTGTCGTGAAGAAACACGGACGTAAACATGCTTGTTTAAACAGTCTCATTTCAAAAACGTTTCCGAATTTCATTCAGCCATTTAAATTTAGACCACGAGCTGTAAAAGAACGTTACAAAAAATATTAAAGCCTCACCCTCTAATCAAAAACATACCCTGATTCTAAACAGTTACAGTGCAATTTCAGTTGTACACAATAGCACATAGAATGTAACCCCGCGCGTTACGCATTCCGAGGAAGTAGTGGTAATAAGGAATTTTTATGTATGTTTCATTATTCGACGTCCCTTTGTTTATTTACGTGTTACTGGTTTAATGAGAAACGGATTTGTACGTTGTTTCATCTGAGTACTTACACAGATTTTTTTATTTGTTCCTGCACGTGGACATTAAACGTACAACACAAATATTACTTTTTCAGACATTCGTATTTACATTTTAGGGAGAAAAAAGTTGGAATTTGGTATAGAAATTATTTGTTTTGCGAGATTGGACATCCGTCACAAGGGGATAGACAGTATCACAGAGGTCAAATTGGTCAAAGTCAATAGTAGGGTTGTAACAGCCCAATGTTGACTGCTTCCAACAATTATTTTTATAACTGTAGCGCCCGAATACTGGAACGCAACTTCAATATAAGTTGCGCTTAACTAAGTGAATCCCGCTTAAATGTACTGGCTGGCCGTGCGCTGTTAAGAGCAATTTATTATTTGAATGGCGTTCCAGTATTCGGGCGTAGATTAGTTAAAATGTTTTGATAAACACTTGGACTCCTCGAATGTTTCTTGCAAATCGATAAATCATACAAATATCTTACTTATACCTAAGTATTATAGTATAGTAGACTATGAACGTAAATAAAAACAAAATTCATCAAATCAAATCACCTGCGTAAATTATAATTATTAATTCGCATTTTTTCTGCACCGCAAAAATCTTGCGGTAAAAACTCTGATCTCAATTCATGAAAAATGTTTAAACGAGATGTTTTTTATCGCAATGCACTGTTTCGATTGTCAATGAATCACTGGAGAATAATAAAGGGCAATGGGGTCATTAATAAAAAGAAAATCTCCGGACCCGTCACGCACAGAGCCGTGCCGCGCCGAACGATTTATCCTAAAATATATACATAGATTAAAGTAAAGTTGTTAATAATGTATTATTGAATACTTTGGTATAGCTATTTATAATTTAAACCTGTCACGTATATTTATGGACGGGTCACGTTATTGTTATTAAAAAAAAAACATGATTTAGTTTTGCAGACAATATTATTTCGTATGTTGATAATTTTTAAACACAGAAGTTATTAAGTTTTACTTTCAATATTATTGATAAATATTCCTAAAAAAATTCAAATATTTTCCTTTATCTGTAAATGGTTGGATGAGCATCAGGTGAACTCATAATTCCCTCATATAGGATATCGTACCTTTCCTATATATGAGTAAATGATAATAAATTAATATTCGTACAACGTAAAACAATGCCTAACATTTTTTTTTTTTGCAGAACCAATAAATAAAAACAAAAAACAGGAGCTTATAAATCCAAATCTCTTACTTCAAGATTTATGGTACATTAAACGTTCCAAAAAATCTAAGAAGGCACGAAGGCAGATTTTCATATTTCACACTTTTATATTTATCAAGGCCAAATATTTATCTTTAGTATTATGTTACTTGCCAAGGAACAAGGCAATTCAATTATCCTCTTACACCCTACAGTGTTTTTAAGAGGAAGTCAATATTATGATGTTCAACCCACCAAACAAACGTGGGATGATCTTCACAATGCTCGATCAAAATAGTGGGCCGTAAGCCTCGCATTCTCAATTACACTGATATTTTTTACGTAATTAAGTACTGAGTGCGTGGGGACCTGTTGGTAAACGGACCAGACGCGGCTGCCAACATGCTTATGGCGGTGGCGGGTTCAAATCCACACCACACCTCTGACTTTTCAGAATCGTGTGTTTATTGATAGTCACCACGCACTTTAACGGTGAAGGAAAACATTGCAGAATTTCTAAGGTATGTAAAGTCCAACAATCCGCACTAGGACAGCCGCCGATTAATTGGCCTAGTCACTCTCAATCGTACTCTCGATTGTAGAGGAGGCCCGTGTCCTTCAGTAGTACGTATCCATATACAGCTCATGCTGATACAGAATTAAGTACTATTAATTAATATAAAACCGAGTTAGGTGAACGCATTATCATACCATAGCCTAGTAAAGCGTGGGCTAACTCCAGGTGTGCGACCAAATTTGGTACCAATATATCACAAAGAGCACGTTAAATGGTACCCGTTATTAGGTGAGTACTAAAGTATTTGCTACTTGAAGTACTATACCTACTAACTGCTAGTATATTAACTTGTCTAATAATAAAAAGACCAATCCGGAAAGAACCATTGAAAATGACTAATTGTCAAAGAAATCGACTCCAAAATCAATCAACAAGAATTCAGATTAATACATATAAAAAGAAGTTTACAAACACCATAACGACCGTGTATTAAAACCGACAGTTTCTAAGCATTTAGTCCATTGAAATGTTACATGAGCTTTGCATTTTTTAGAGGACGCAATTTTATTTTTGGGATATGTTTGGGCGGTCAATAGAAGCTTAACCTCAAGTTTGAGGGGTCGCCATATATTTTTCTCTATAACTTTTTATGAAAAATATCTCACTTTTTTTATTTTTTTTATTTATATTTACCTATTCTGTGCCACTGATGGGCAAAGGTCTCCCTCAACTCCTTTTACTTATCCCTATCAGTTGCTGATGCCATCCAAGTGCTGCTAAATTGATCGAGATCGTCGCGCCACCTTTTCCGAAGCCTGCCGCGTGGCCTCTCGCCAGCCTTAGGCATCCATTGATTAGCAATCTTTGCCCACCTCTTCGGGTGCATCCGGGTGACGTGGCCCGCCCAATCCCAGTTTCGCTTATCTGATTTCTGTGCAACATTCTTGACTCTGGTTATGGAGCGCAAGGTGTTAGTGGGTACTCTGTCCATGCGTGTTACGCTTAGCATCCTGTGCTCCATAGCTTTTTGACAAACCTGGACCTGGACCTCTGAAGTTCGGTCAAAGACCAGGATTGAGCACTGTATGTGAGAATTGGTAAGATACAAGCCGAAGAGTCTACTTTTAAGAGAAACGGGAAGATTTCCCTTAAGAAATTTCTTCTTCACTTTTTTGCTTATAACTTCTTTAATTTTTAATTAAGGGAAAAAAGTAGGCAAAACAATTTGCTACAAATTATGTCCCTACAAATTTTTTGTAAGACGCATAGTTTCCGAATTATCGCGAAAGAAGTGTTTTCATCCCTTTTTCCTAGATGGTGGCCGGGGGACAAGGATGGCGACCCCACAAACTTGAGGTTAAGCTTCTATTGACCCCCCAAACATGTCCCAAAAACAAAATTGCGTCCTCTAAGAAATGCAATATTCGGTCCTTAAATTATAACATTTCAATGGACTAATTTCGATTGACGTTTCCACAAGAACGTTAGCAGTGCATCATATTTATGCTGATTGCATTGTGGCAGTGGACAAAAATAGCGTCAATCGATTGCTCGCGCCGCCACTGAGCCATCAATTTTTCACACCACTCATTTGCATCGACACATCCAAAAACTCCGACAGCATGGAAAGCACTTTACACTTTTCGGTGTTACTTTCGGAGTTTGTACAATGCGAAGTGATGGGTTTCTCGCAGGAATGCTAGTGATAAAATGGGAACGGTTGGTCGTGTTTTTTACGTTTTAAAATGGTGGCAGTATTATATAGTATACACAATATTTTCTAAGAGAGTTTTATTTTAATTATAATTTAGTAGAATATGCCAATATCAAGAATTATTTGCATTTATTTCATGAAATTTAGGTACCTAAAGTATTATTTTCGAAATTTGATATATTCTTGTCTTTGATTACAGCTACGGCGAGCATAGAATCGATCACTTCTCTGTTTAATAATAATGGATTGACGGTTAACGTGCATTCATTCGTGAACGTTAACTGCTCGTGTACACTGCTTTACTTAAGTTTCGATCGTTTTGAACTAAATTGTGATGAGATAACATGTCATAAGTTCTAAAAAATTTACACAGATAAAAAAAACTATAACATTTAGTACCTTCAGATTCTTCAGATCTCCCGACTTTCTCACGTCATTGAGCATTAACAAAACATTGTCAATTATTTATTTTCTTGGTTATTTTTAATAAAAATACGCGTGTCTTAGTGGCGTAAACATACAGAGAGTGACGCACTCTGCATAATTGAAATCATGTAACATCACTTACAAAGCGTATCACAAACGATTTCACACTAAAACCGGTACTTTTACAATGTTTCAAACAGTTACTAATCTTCCAGTACAAATTCCTACCAAAATCTCCCGCTCGCCGTAATTTCTTTAGACGTTTACAAGATTAACTGTATGTCTAGAGTCTATCCATTGTTATAACCGAGCTATTTCATTTGCAAACGTCGACGGCTAAGCCTTTAGGTGACACGTCATATGTCACGATGACAATCCGATTGTGGCTACGCATGGTCAGCAGATTAGGCCATAATGTACACTTACAATTCTGTTTAGTTCCAACAGGCTAATTGCTTTTATAATGACGTTTAGTACTCATTATTCAACACTTTACTCGATGGCTGTAAGGCATCTTGCTAGTTTAAAAATAAAGACTTATAAGCTAGCTAATTTTGACCATGTATTATCTCGACCTGGACGATCGCTTTCTTATATAAACCGAAATCAGGTTTTATGTGTCAGTGAGTTTATCGAAATCCCGATTATGCCTGACCTTTTTCCTGTGCACACCTCATCCATCATTAATTCTCAGAACACAGTTTCATCGATTTTTTTATGTCATGCTTGCCTTTATTTAACGATAATTCTCATAAGTGTATAACAGCGAATTAGACTCAAGAATCTATAACGCTGTATGTAGGTCATTGCACTTAAAACAACGAAGCAAGAATGTTGATAATAAAACCTTCCCAGTTTTATTAATCTCACGGGCTGTTGAAGTTTTTGGCTTTTTAAAATCAATTAGTAATTAAATCACCCCGCGTCCCGGATGTGACACTCAATTAGCATGGTGTTCACGCGCGGCTGAAATGCCTCCTGCATCATTTTTTACGTAACTCTGGTAACAGAGATCAGCTGTGAGATAACACACGTCGGCCCTCCTGAATACACAAAATGATCCCCTCGCTCAGCATTCCCGGGTAGGGGCCAGTGAAGGTCTGGCCTTGAGCTTCATAAGTGTTTATCTCGGGTGCCTGGTTTTGTTCTTCATATAGATAACGGCTAATCAATAAGTCCTGTTGAATTTATTTTTCAATTGCTACGGATTCACTGCTCTGAAAATTGGAATTGATACTGAGACTTAGGCTTTCGCAATTATTCACTGTTTTGGCGAAAAAGAGTATACTGATTCTTCGTTCTGGGCGACTTCGCTTCACTCAGCCATAGTAATTATAATATAATAATATTCCGTTTAAAAATATTTTTAATAAACTGCTCTGATTTAAACCAACTTGTAAATTATGTCATAATCACTAAATTGTAAACTGGTTTTGAAAAGAGCAACACTAGAATTTCTTGCCCGTTCTTCTCTAGTGAAAACCGCTTTCCGAACCGTATGGTAGATAAAAAAAATGACTGAATCTAAACGATGTTGAACATTTTAATGGATTCAATAAATTATTTTCATTTCATTTTCATTTTCATTTCAGAATGAATGTTCCCATCCGAAATACAACTTTTAATTCATCTCTAAAAGGGATTTTCTAATCCAAAATCTTATTTTTACTACTCTAATAACAGTCTGACTTAAAACTATATAGCTTTTTGGAACAGTCTCTCTAAACAATAACCCTATCAGTTCAGTACTGGCTGTAAAAAATATATTTTTTTATACAAAAAAGAAAAAGATAGACGTAAGGGACGTGTGTGCCGACGTGAAAATATTGGTATTCATAAAGCAGGCCGAGCGTAAAATTTTTAGAATAGACATACAGGGTATCTCAAGACTGCTACCGAAAACGAAGCCGGGTGGTAGTTTTAGTGGCTACAAACACAATGCAATTAAAAATTTCGCATATAAACGCGACAATTATTTTTTATGATTTTTTAAATATCGTCATTTTTGGGTGGTAAATCCATAGTTTTTGCTAAAATAATAATTTAAACTCTTTTATACCTTAGATTACTAATAAATAAAAGGTTACACACTATTATTTTAGGAAAAAATGTATTTACCACCCAAATATGGCCATAATAAAAAAATAACAAAAAAAAATTGATGCTTTTTTTTTTGCAACTTTTTCTGTTGTATTGCGTCGGAAGTCGCTTAAACTACCACCCGGCTTCGTTTTCGGTAGCAGTCTTGATATACCCTGTATAATGACGCTCCGCCCGCAGTCCGCACTACACTGAGAATTACTCACGGCTTTTTTACTTCTATATTTCGCGTTGCCTACTAACACATTTCTTTTTGTTATACGATCTTACATAAACGGGTATCGCGTTCACTATAATTGTGCACCTATGAAATGGAAAATCAATTTTTTTGCGCTAAACTTTTGTTATGAAGTCTTGTTTGACGTGCGATTGACGTAGCCGTTAAGCAGTTGGCTCTCTGGGTAAAGGTTACGAGTTTTATCTGGAGATTTATTTCACGCAGGTGTTTGTGTTTTCAATCAAACCTGAAATTCGAATTTCAGGGTAATGTTTATTTTAAATAAAGTGTTCTACGATACTTAAGACACTAACCAGTTGGAATAGGTCTGTGATCCAATTAATGGGTAATGGGGTGTTAGAAAGTTTCCACCTCTGCGTATCACTTGTCAATTACAAATTGATTGACGATGCATTTTAATCAACTAACGGCCTGAATCATCAGGTCAGCTTTTAGCAAAATCACAGGCTACGCGACACAAAGGCAAGCAAAATATGAATAATTATTAACTTTGAATTGGAAAAACGTGACCACACATACATAACCATGCATTACAAAATGGACAAAATCGTTGAGTAAAATTGAAACAATAAAATTGTCCGTAACAAAGTAACACGCAATTTGTTTATTGCGAAGTTTTTTTTTACATTATTATTCCAACAAAAATTGTCAGAGGAAATTATCGCGACCGCAGTTCCCACTCATTTTGTTCGTCGAGTGACCCGTGACGTTAAGTTCTATCGCGTTTATTTTTTTACTCTATTGTTTATGTTACGCAACGGCGTCATAACGTGATGCCGAGACGCGGGACTTTCTTTACACCATAATCGTAAAAAGAGGTTAAAGTTATATTACTCTGACCCTAAAATGGAAATTATTATAAGCGTTACGATGTTTAATTTCTAATGTTTTGTTGCAGTTACTTCGTGAAAAGAATTAATTCCTCATGTTTTATTATTGAAGTGCGTGGTGGCCTGTTGGTAAACGGACTAGACGCGGCTGCCCACATGTTCACGGTGGTCGCGGGTTCGAATCCCAGGGCACACCTCTGACTTTTCGGAGTCATGTGTGTATTGATAATAATCAATCACCACGCACTAAAACGGTGAAGGAAAACATCGTGAGGAAACCTGCATACCATAGCGATTTATAAGAATTCCTATGGTATGTAAGTCCGCCAACCCGCACTAGGCCAGCGTGGTGGACTATATGGCCTAACCACTCTCAATCGTATTCTCGATTGTAGAGTAGGCCCGTGCCCTGCAGTGGGACGTATATGGGCTGATACAGTTACAGTTTTATTATTATTTGACATCAAAAAATGAAATAAATACAAAGGTATAATTTTATTGCTAATCCTATAGTTGAAGGCATCAACAAGTATTAAACCACTTCTATTTTTTTAGTACTTATTTATTTAAAATTTCTACGTTTGAAGTACATGATATAAATATAGTGTATATAAAAAATCCCCAGGCAATATTCTACTTCTAATTTAGATAATAAGTTGCACATTAAGCTTACATCATCCATTTACAGAGATGAGACACAATCTTTTCACATGCTCGGCTTTTATTATTCTGCATCTTACAAGCAACACAATAGGAGCAAATTCTATTACATAATACTGACTTATGAAGCCATTCTATAATTATAATTATAAAGGATATATTTTTTGTTACAAAGGTTCGAAACGGATATAAGCAGAGATGCTGACCAAGCTTATCTTCATTTCAATACAAGGCGAGCCCAATGCCAATTTAGAGTATTGCAAGAAAAATCTAATTTAATAACACATAAAGTAAATCACTCCACCCAGGAATTGAGCCCAGAAACCCACAGTAAACAAGAAATGCATGCTCAATCAGTGGAACAATAAGTATTTCAAATTACATACATTTCTAAGAAAAAAAGACTTGGAAAAATACCCTGTCTAGTTACCCTTTCTCACAGGAAATTCACAACAATTCGCAACAGTTCACAAATAAACGACACGAGAGTTACAGGCAAGGATTCACCTTCGTTTTTTACACGGAGACGTTTGAAAAGAGCTCACAATGAAATACCTAAGCTGGGAATAAAGCGCCTGTTTTTGACACCACGGCACAATAATGGAGTTCTAACTGCGAGCATGGATTTTCAGAATACCTCAAACGATAGTTAAAATCGTGTAAGGGACTTGATAGAACACAAATTGAATTCAATTTTCGAATATTATTCGATATTATATTACTACAAAATTTTGTTTGGACTTTACAAAGGAAATACCAGGTTCAACAGTTTCATGTTTTTAACATAACTTTTTAATGCATAAAAGGTATTTAATAACTGTCAAACAAAATCACCACAAAGCGTTATAAATAAAATTTACAAATTATTTCGGTATTTCGCGTATCTGAAATCGAAAGGCCGCACGGCTGTATTTACGGTCCGAAATGGATGGCCAATAAAAACCGTTCGCAATCATTGAACTTTCGCAGCGAGGGAGAAAAATATCCGAACGTAGAAACTGCCGCGGACGGTTTCAAAAATCAACATTCGGAAACATCACTAGAAATTAGTGCGGGCGATAGTGATTGATCGCGCGGTTCCGACAGGTTCAAACGCGCGATGGGCGATTGATTGCTCCTGCACCCCTACCTCCCTTCCCCATTGTTTACTGCACCAAATAAATAAATCAAACGGAAAAACTTTTCAACAACGCACAAAGAAATTCCTAGCGAGGCTACCCAGTTAGAATTGGATTTGTACTTTAACGTATTTCAATCAAATAATTATAAACCGAAATACCGAGCTGCATATTTGGACGTAGGGCTTTTTCCCGGAATCATCTGGGGATTTTTTAATTATGTTTCAATTTACATCTCCCATTTTTTTTTAAAGATAAATTTATATCGTGTGAAACCTCATTAAGTTAAACATAATACAAAAACGTTCCACCTTCCCACGTCTTTTTGTAAGATATTTTCGACATCAATCTTGTCGCATTGTAAAGGACTTCTCGGAATATTTTTATCTAAGTAAAGCCAATTATCGTGTTATTGCTGGCCTTTACCAAATATTTGGAACAGCCCACGCCCACATAACCTCGCTATTTCGTGAACCGTGGCATTTCTCTGGACATGCCTACCACTACCGAACCTAAAGGGCAAACGCAAAATGTCAAGTTTTAACCAAAGTTTCGTTCACTCGCTATATAAAAGTGTTAGGACTTGGTGACTAAGTTGAGTAATGTAGTTTACACATCAATTCGCTAAGTGATACTTTGTATGTCGAAAACTTTCGACGATTCAACTCGACTAAAATGAAATACGTTATTAAACTTTGCGGCAGACAAAAAGACCGCTGTTCACGTCACAGTTGCGAACTTTTAATGTCTTTTCTTTGACGTTTCATAATTACCGAACATAAAGACAGAAAACTAACTGATTAATTATTATTGCACTATGTCACACAATAAAGGTTTTTCTATCGTTCACAAACGAATAGGTTTATTTCCAAGTATCAACACAAAAAGCTTCATATCAGAAGACAAACTAGGCAAGAAATCTACCAAATCTTTACTACACTCTAAATTAAAATCCTAAAAGTGAGAGAGGAGCCGTGGTCATGGCATCTCCAGGTGTGCCGCGCATTTGAGTGGTTTATATCTTCCAGTTTAGGGCAGTTTTATAGCCTATCAAAATGGGTATCGTTTATTGAGCCTACGTGCAGTCGTTCTGATGCCCTTGTTACGAGCCTCTTAATAATTTTTAGCATCCTTGTCTTTATTTTTTACCTTTCGGTTGAAAGAAGAAAGAAAGAATTTAAAATAGCATTGGATGTAGAGGGACACTTAAAAGCAATATACAAAAACATTGCTTTTAGTGTTATTTCAGCGGAATTTTCTAGTTGAGCTGTGTTTTTTACCACCGTTACCCATTAGTTTACCCATATCAAAACATTTGGTTATTTATTTTATAAACTAAAACCAACCGCGATGTATAGGAGTAAAATCCTTTTTCTCTTGGGACATTCCGCCTAATGGCGAACTGAAAAACCTTTTTTAAGTTACTAAGTAAAAGCTTTGAGACTCTGGAGATATCACTAGTGTTTTAAAAGCGAGGCTTTCAAAATTAGGCGTTGGCAACGTTAAGTAACATTAGTCTAGGCATTCAGGAAAATAAAGGTAGACAGCGTAATGTCTTTCCGAGAACCACTTTCCCTGACAAAGGTGCGGGTAATGTGTCATTTTAGCGCCATCTGTTGACGTAATAGAAATGATAGTGTATCCACAATTTCACATCATATGAAGTATAAATAAATAAATAACACCCAACAGTCACATACATAGTCCTGACCCCACACTAAGATCGATACATATACATACATAAGATAAGTCTTGTGTCGTGGGTATCAGGAATTACGAGAGACTTTTCGGTCTCACAAACACCAGACCCGGAAGAAATATTTGTGGGCCGCACAATCATTTCTCTCGGTGCGGGGATCGAACCCGCGGCCTCTCGTTTCACAGGCGGCGTCTAACCAACTGCGCCACGGATGACCAGTAGGTTACTTTTATATTAGTAACAAAAAAGAAATGACCATACATCCACTTATGTCTTACCCACAGCAAATGTAGCAACTGATGTAACTACTAAAAAATGTATGGGTCTATATAGATTTTATAATTTGGGACTCATATGTTTTTTTCTTTGTCTAATAGGTCGTATAAACCTACTTACAAAGTACCTGACTGTGTACTAGACGTTATGGAAAACTTGCAAATGGTGTCTACAATTAATCGTTTGATAGCACATCCTTAAACATCGGTTAAAGTTAACAAAACACAAAATGGCAGCATACAAATCCCCGAACATAACCTCAAAAGGATACTCCAATACAAACGATGGTTTGAGTAAAGTGTGACACTGGGATTGATGTCCCAAAAACGTGCACAGATTAAGTGTCTCATCGGGTAGGAGTAAAGGGATCACGTATCAATCGGGACAGCCATCAATCAAACCTGACAATACACTCGCTTGACAGCACATCTGGACCCAGAAATATATTTTGTTGCCCCTGATTTAATATTGGGTCAAACCTTGGCGGCAATCGTATTGGGCGAATGTGTTTGGATGAGATTTATTGTTATAGATTTTGTACAAACGTTTGGGGTTTGGATATTATAATTTCAACTCACGAACCTCGCCGGAAACGCCCACGGAATCAAAACATAATATGCATACGAGACCAATATTATAGTTGAGTATAGTTGATTTTATTCGCAGTTTATCCATAGGTAACAATAATATTCAGCAAAGATATCTAAGTACTGTATTTATGTCTTGTTTTGTACCCTTCAAGGGTATATGCAAACTTTAAATATTGGAACAAATATTGGAAATTTGTGTTAATTAGGTATATGCTTATGTAGAAAAGATATTGCCAGCATATGATTAAAAACGAGTTTATAACCTAGACACAGAGGTATAAAGGTTTTCCAGCTTGTTTACAATAGGAGGAAAATATTGATTTTATGCATGGTCTGAATAGAAATTAATCACTCTATGATACACTAGGTTTGTTTTGTCACATAAATATCAAAGATCCTTATTCTGAAACGCAAGGTATGCTGGTATTAGTAACTAACTAGGTAATGGCAATTTGACGTTAATAGATTTTAGATAGCTGTTACTCCTGTTAAATTCAGATCCTAACATAAATCAAGTTTCATTATTAAATCCCTTAAAACCTCAGAGAGCTCTTAGAGCTCTACATTCAATACCTACTTCAAATTGTAAAAACATTTATTTAAACCTAATGCGACGCATAAAAATGTTACAAATATAGATGGTGATTCAAGAACAACAACGCTCGGATTAAAAATAGTAAATTTATATTCTCCAACATTGCTTAAGCAAAAGCCTTTCTAAAAACAACTTAGATTAAGAGCGTGTATACCCTTTGCGCGCTTTTTGGCTAAAAAACAGGACTTTTCAAACGAGTTAATAGCCACCAATAAACAATTTAAAGGAAAAATAATTAGTACTCATTTTAGAAAAGGTTGTCATCTAGGGATTTTGGTGGAAAACATTATATTTTGTATGAGCTATATGACAAAAGGTCCTATACACCTGATGTCAACTTTAAAAAATATGTCAGTTTATATTCAAAATTATTTAAAAAAGTATGTATGCAGGCTAAATCTAATTATATAAGTGAAAAGCTTAGATTGTCAGATAATAAAATAAAAACAACCTGGCAAATTATTAATACTGAAACTGGGAGTAATAAAAAAAATGACAACAAAATTGCTCTCCGCATAAATGACGATCTTATTTCAGATAAATCTATTATTGCCAATTATCTTGATAATTTTTTCACTAACATACCATTAGACTTAACTAAACATTTAGATTCATCAGTAGATTTAGCGGAATCTTTTCTAAAGGAAAATGTTCCTGGAAATATGCCTCAGTTTAACTTACAAAAGGTAACCATTTGTCAAATAATAAAGGCTTTCAAGCAAATTAAAATAAAAACTACGGAAGATATATGGGGACTATCTGTTAAAGCTATAGAAGCTATTATTGTTAACATTGCACCGTTATTAGCTACTATTTTTAATTCCTGCCTAAGTGACGGTATCTTTCCCGACTTAATGAAAATTAGTAAAGTTGTACCCATTTTTAAGTCGGGATGTTCGAACAATCCGTCGAATTATAGACCCATTTCTATACTACCGGCTCTTAGCAAAATCTTCGAAAAGCTTTTGCTTAATCAAATGCTAGCACATTTTGATGAAAATAAGTTAATACATAGGAATCAATTTGGTTTCACAAAGGGTCGCTCAACTCAAGATGCCGGGATATCACTAATCACGTCGGTTTTAGAAGCCTGGGAGGCATCTCAAGATGCTCTAGGAGTTTTTTGTGATCTCTCCAAGGCTATCGACTGTGTTAACCACCAAACACTTATTATGAAGCTAAGGTACTACGGAATCAGTGATACGTCACTGGAACTCGTAATGTCTTACTTGTCGGGTCGTGAACAAAAGGTTTCTTTGGACGGGCTCACTTCGGTAGGATCAAAAGTTAAAATTGGGGTTCCGCAGGGTTCCATTCTGGGCCCCTTTTTATTCCTAGTCTACATAAATGATCTTCCTTGCATGGTTCAGAAGTGGTCAGACATAGTTTTATTCGCTGACGACACCTCTATAATATTTAAAGTTAATCGGAAAGACGATAATCTAGATACACTTAACAATATTCTTAATTTAATTTCGGATTGGTTTTCTGCTAACAATTTACTATTAAATGCTAGTAAGACTAAATGCGTCCGTTTTGCTTTACCGAACGTGGCAAGCGTAAACACGCGTATCAAATTAAATTCGGAAATTCTAAATTTAGGTAATTCCACAATTTTTTTAGGTATCACTCTAGATAAAAAATTACAATGGGGTCCACAAATTGAGAGATTATCAGCTAAACTTAGCAGCGCAGCGTTCGCGGTCCGAAAAATAAGACAACTAACTGACGTTGCAACGGCTAGATTGGTATATTTTGCTTATTTTCATAGTATAATGTCATACGGCATTATTTTATGGGGATCAGCGGCTGATATCGAATCCATATTCATCTTACAAAAAAGAGCAGTCCGTGCTATTTATAATCTAGGGAGCCGCGATTCTTTGCGATCTGTTTTTAAGGAAAGCAATATACTAACCGTGTCATCTGAATACATCTTTCAGAATATAATGCACGTTCATAAAAATATTAACAAGTTTTATAAGGTCAGTGACACCCACACTATTAATACGCGGAATAAAAATAAACTTGCAATACCCTCGTTTAGACTAGAAAAGTCAAAAAAATCTTTCTTTGGTAGTTGTATTAAATTTTATAATAAACTTCCCAATAGGATAACGCAGCTACCGGATAAACTATTTAGGGCACATATTAAAAACAAACTTATGACTAGGGGTTATTATAATATTAAGGAATATATTGAGGATAAAAAAGCCTGGGATTAGGTGTTCTCTTGCACATTGCGACCTCCTGGGGCCCTGCACTATTCACTCATTACATCCCCTAATTTAAATAATTTAAAATTTTAAACTTAAAAATTGATCAATATACAATTAAATTAATCAATTAAATTATAACTAAATATATAATGATTAATTAATGCCAATTAAAATCATATGACGACCGATCGAGAAAACAAATAAAAATAATAATATGGCAAATCTTTGTAAGACAAGTCACAAATATTTATTTTAGTAAATTGACCAAAACCAAGCCCACTGAGTTTGACTCGCTGGATCTACTCAGAAATGGGTCGCGCCGCGTAGTATCCAGTAGTAAAGTAAAGCCCGCTGAGTTTGTTCGCCGGGTCTTCTCAGTCAGGGCCGCGTTGGATCCGGCAGTAAGCCTAAACATACGGGACGTTTCGGAAATACTTATGGTCGTTGTCTTAAATTGGACCCAAAACAAGCCCACTGAGTCTTATTCGCTGGATATACTCAGGATTGGGTCGCGTCGCGTAGTTCCAGTGGTAGTGTAAGCCCACTGAGTTTGTTTCGCCGGGTCTTCTCAGGAAGGGCCGCGTTGGATCCGGTGATAACAATAAACCGCTACGCACCGTTGTAATAATATTCATGGTCCGTTAATTAATTAATTTAATTTAATTTAATTTGACCAACGTACATATTGTATTTCTTTGAAAAATAAATTACCATAAAGTCATAACTAATACTTTAAATAAAATAAGAATAAAAAGGAAACAAATAAATAAAACTAATGCTAAATAAAAATAAAATTAATTTAAAATAAATAAATTACATAAATTAATTAATTAAACCAAGAAATTAAAATAAGTAATACTAAGTATAGGAAATATATTGTTTATAGAGATTAAGTTCTATGTGTATTGACTTGTCATAAGAGCTTTTAAATTGCCTACGTGACCAATAAATACATTTCATTTCAAATACATTTCATTTCATTTCATAGATTGATGGATAATTTGTGAGCACTATAAGGATTACTGAACACAAGTTTCGTTATTTAGGCTTTAAGTGGCAATTTAGAACCTTAAGATGTCCGAAATCTCTAAATATAAGATGAAAATAAAATATTATCCGACTAATAAGACTCTTATGGAGGGATTTTGCTGAGAAAAATAATCTTTTTATGTTTAGTTCCTGAAAAATAACAATTTAAACAATGCGAAATTATTCAGAATCTCTCGTCAAGAACATATTTTTTTCACCAACTTATCGTACATAATTTTTTATAGCAATTGCATATTATAATAGAAGAACATCTTATCAATAAATTGCCATTTTTATATTTCAACAAAATTAGTTTTCATGTTTTCTACAAATATTTTAAAAACTACTATAAAACACGCTGTCCGACCGGTTTCAAATCAGACCGCCGCAACGCCTTCTAGAGGGAGGACGTATCGCTCGTCGCTCCGGCCTGGCTGCAGTCGATTTTTGCCGTGCGTAGTAAAAATAGCCACGCGCGGACTGCGATTGCCACATCTCAGTACTTTGGTAGTAAAACATATTTTTTCTTTGTATAACCTACAATGATTTTGTAGTGAGTATAAATTATGTTTCAGATAATATAATGGGATGTAATTCCGAGGCTAAATTATGTTATATATTGTAATATAAAATTAAATATATTTCGTAATTGTAAGGGGTTGTAAGGCCCCTAACTCTTTTCATGCGTTCGAACACGAAATGATTAATAAACGTCCTTAGTGTCTACTGATTGAACACTGATTTGAATGCAACTTAACAATGTAATAATAACGAAAATATGATTAGTATCTAAATTTGTATTGTTCATTGCTTGCACGGTAATATTTTTCTACTTATAATGCAAATAAAATATTTTTATGATATAATATTACCAATATATAAATCATAAGTTACATTTCAATTGAATATTAGAATTTTGAAGCGCACGGATCAAAGTTGGTTGCGCTCACTGTATAGCGAGGCGACGCGACGCGGCAGCTCTACGCACACAGCTTTGGTCACTTATGTGTGCGTGAAATTAACGAAGAAATACCTATATTTGACTTTGCGTGCAAGGTGTAAACGCTCTTAAATAAATCCCAAGAAATAATACGCGCTCATTTTTTGTTCACATTGCTCTTTGTATTGTTCCCTATTCTTATAAATAATAAATATTGTAAGCAGTCTAAACAAGATTTAAACAAATGGAATCAATCCGTCTGATGGATTGGGATCGCAGCCCTTACTCTGGGAATAGATTGACAACACTCAACCGTGAAGGTGACCTAGGTATCGATTGCTTTTTGTTCAACAAAACTTGAACTATAAAAAGCAATAAAAATAATTCAGCCTATATAGCACACTGGTAGAAACGTCTCCTGTAGTATTGAAAAATATTGAGACATTGATGTTGAAATCGTGTAAGTGGACTTCAATAGTTTACCTCAAAACTGTGTCGGAACAATCTTTGTTATGTACAATTTGTTCGCGATACTTATCTTCTTTATCTAAAATACCATATTTTACTTGACACGCACATTACTTAAAAGTAAGTAGTAAGAAAAATGCTAGGATAAAAAATTGCGATGCCTAAAATACCAGTTTGATCCAACCGAATTTATTTCTGAATAGAAGCTCTGTATAATATTAAACGGAAACAGAAATGTTTCTAAACCTACCCGAGTGTTGGAAATGTTGCCTCTAGCCATCCCGTGGGAGACTCAACACACGTTTGCATATAACTTGATGTTATCGTTACCAGCAGGAACTAATGGTCACGCCTCCACTTTCCTGCCAAATCACGTATCCAGTATCGTAAATAATGCCTCAACTATAGTAGCACTACAAATATCAATATTTGAAATGAAAATTCTTGTTTGTTTTCGTTTAGGTTTGTGAATGTTTTTTTTAGTCATTCTAAATTCAAAAAATCGTATTGGCGATTACTTTTTCTTTTTGATCTGTAGGAACAGGAAATAAGGAACATAAATCCTTATTTTATAATTATTTTGAATTGTTGGTTTACAGCAGTATATTTGTTACAAATACGCCAATAATATATTTTGTCTAAAGTAATCTAACGCCATTACTGGTGCGATGGCGAAAGCTAATTAAACGAGTTGTGCCGTGGTAGGTGTCGGGTGTTTGTTGCGATGATTTATAGTAATGATGGCTCAAACTTGCTCAGTCGGAATTGCGCGGAACTATGTTACCGCTTCGGTGTGCCAACTTCGCTATTGGTGGTAAATGGTAATAAATATAAAGGGTTTAGACTTAACAACTTTAGAAAATGTTAGTTCATTCGTAATTGGGACTAATTTAATAATTGTTTTAGAATTACTCAACTTAATCATATTTAATATTTTGTCAAGGGTATGTACCACATTTTTTTATTTACATAAAGAAAATGTTTAAGTTCGGTGATTTTTTTTCACACACAGAATCAAATATCAACGTGTCCTCTATACAAAAGCTTTAATTTTGGGTAACAATCATCGTATTTCTGTTTTTCGTGTACTGCGACGTTGAAATACAGCATATATTATAATTTATTTATTTTCATTATTCATTACTATGCTGAAAAGGTTAGACGACAATTAAAACTCCATATCCCATCTGATGTAAGCTCACATTATACACAGCGAAGAAACTCGGCAAAATAATTATCAACCATCTTTGAATTTAAAACTATTACATGTTGTAACATTACCTCAACTATTTACGGTGTAAGAACAGGGTGTGGCGATAAAATCACCATAACCGATACGAGCGCACGTCGCTGCGGGAAATCTAATATTGCAAGAATAATTTAGTCAACACTAGCATCCACAATGGCGGCCGTTCACTGAATTACTTATGCTGTGGGCCCCCAGCATCCTGTCCTCGATTCTATTGCACTATATATTGTACACTCGCATTGTAGATTCAATTGCGATTTAGTAAGGAAAAGATACGATCGTCTGGGATTGTGAAAGTAAAAATCTTTATGGAGATATTGATTCCTTCAATCGTAATCTATGTATCTACGTTTGAAAGAAGTTGAGGCCACATTCAACGATGGCCCAGGGCGGTTCATACATTTGAAGCAAATTTAAAATTCTTGTAGTGATGAAAACAGTGATAGGATGTTAATCACAATGTTAATAATAGCATTTTGATTTCGATGGTGTACCGAAGCTATTACCTAAGAGTCCTGTAGAACTTTAATATGCTGTGTGAATTTTTGAATAGTCAAAAAATCGTAATATTTCATAAATATTTCGTGTTATTGTTTCTTAAACCTTTCTTTCTTCAAAAGTACAACACATTCTGAAGCAATCGTATTAATAACCAACTCATTAAAAAGGTTTTGTGAAAGAGCACTACTTAATATAAGTAAAGGATGGCTTTATTTTATGATTATATTCAAAAAACATAAATTCCCTACTATTGAATTAGCGGCGGATATCCTTATCTCTTATCATCGGAAATAAAAAAAACATTGGCAAAATATGGCCCGTTATATCTCCGGCTACTTCGTTAAATTCAATCGTAATATACATCTCTTACATAAAACACCGACAACATATTTCACCAAACCATTTTTTTTTCAGTAGATTTAACCCCGTTCAATTTCAAAGGTGCGTTAATAAAAGACGACCCTCAAATATCAATATCGGCTATCACAGGCCGTGTAAATTTCACCCGCTACCCCACAGGTGGGAGGTGAAGGGATCCCAAGCTAATTAACCGAAACACGAGCGAGCGGTGCACTTATCGGACCAATCTAGACGGACCTGCAAATTCAGCGCTTGCCAATACGGACGGCGGTCACACGGTTATGTAACCCATTTTTTTTAAACTAACTGCTGGCTTAACGAGCCAAGGCAAGTCAGAGCGTTGGAAACAAGAGCCTTCAAATCCTGTCGTGCGGTCCTTCCTCTTATTACAAACTTGATGATGGTGCACAGCACCTTCTAAGTACTATGTATGCTACTCCAGCTATACCTGCGTCGATCCAGTAGTTTCTCGATGCAGGTATGCCTTCTTAAATGCTTTTAATGTCAAAACTTCTAAGCGCCGGTGTCAGTGGCGTAACAATAGGGTGGCAGAGTGCGCAAAATGGCACGGTGCCCCGGACCTACAGGGTCTCAGGCCCGACAGGGCTCTGGCTCGATAGGGCCTCGGGCTAAAGCCCAACAAGGTGAAAGCAGAGAGGAACGTAACATTAATAACGGAATTCGTAATAATAAACAATAATTGACTACATTTTAAACCTGGCAAACATTTCGTCATAATATTTGATTTCATTGTTTTGTTTTAGTTTAATTATAGTATAAACTCGGTTAGAAACTAAAAAAATATAACTTTATACATATTAAGGTAATATTTTTCAAACTTGTTCTAGAAATTATTTCAGTGTCAGCGAAAAACGAAAGAGAAACGAGAGAGCCTGTAGCAATAAATAAAAATATATCTGAAATAGTCAGTACTTTCGGAACGAGCAATTTATTGATGAGTCTAGGAAATGAATATGGACGAAACTAAAAATTATATAATAGCAAATTCCGACGATAGAGAATATTCAGACCTAAAACCACAACCAAATCCACAAAAAGTACGAGCTAACATGATATTCAACCATATTTAAGAGTAGAAAATATTAAATCTCTATACCGGGTATCTCAAGACTGCTACCGAAAACGAAGCCGGGTGGTAGTTTTACTGACTACAAACACAATGCAACTAAAAATTTCGCAAAGAAACGCGACAGTTATTTTTTATGATTTTTTCAATATCGTCATTTTTGGGTGGTAAATCCATAGTTTTTGCTAAAGTAATAATTTAAACTCTTTTATACCTTAGATTATTTATAAATAAAAGGGTATACACTATTATTTTAGGAAAAAAATGCATTTACCACCCAAATATGGTAATTGGAAAAAAATTACAGAAAAAAAATTGTCGCTTTTTTTTGCAACTTTTTCTGTTGCATTAATAATAATAATAATAACACCCAACAGTCACATACATAGTCCTGACCCCACATTAAGATCGAATCTTGTGTCGTGGGTATCAGGAACTACGAGAGACTTTTCGGTCTCACAAACACCCAGACCCGAGAGAAATATTTGTGGGCCGCACTAACATTTCTCTCGGTGCGGGGATCGAACCCGCGGCCTCTCGTTTCACAGGCGGTGTCTTACCGCCTGCGCCACGGAGGCATTGTGTCTGAAGTAGCTTAAACTACCACCAGGCTTCATTTTCGGTAGCAGTCTTGATATACCCTGTATATTACAGACAAGTGTAATAAAAAAAAGAATGACGCAGTGAATAGATTTGTGAGTGAGAAAGGCACACTATAAGCTCCACATTGTACATTACTATACTTTATATGAAAGCCCAATGGTCTCCTCTAAGAGACAGTGACAATAAATAACAAAATAAATAAATATAAACAAACGCGTCTACAACGATTCACTGACTATATAGTCTTGATGGCGGAATCGCTGGAGGAGTTGCAACAGGTGCTGTACTGCCTGGCTTCAGCCTCACAGCGAATTGATCTTAAAATTAACTTCGACAAGCCAAAATAATGATCAACCACCACCCTGATCCAAGAACTGTCGCTGTATGAGGCCACCAGCTCGAAGTTTTTTCCGAATATACTTACCTGGGGCAGACCCTTTACTAGGTAGAAACAATTTGAGAAGGAGGCTACGAGTCTTCATGTCAACTCTACCAAAAAGCTTGAAAACGACCTACGGTTCTAGGACACTCACAGTACGACTGTCCACTAGCTTAAGGTCGCTCAGCGAGCCATGGAGCGTGCTATGCTCGGTGTCTCTTTGAAGGATTAGGATCCGTAATGAGCTTATCCTAAAGAGAACCAAAGTTATAGACATAGCAAACGAGAATTAGCAAGCTGAAGTGGCATTGCAATGGCCACATCTGTCGAAGAATCGATAACCGTTGGAGTAAACGTGATCTTGAGACTGTGTCTTAACGTAGTGTAGGACGCCCTCCAGCTAGGTAGAGTGACGATTTGCAAAAGATTGCTGCCACATGCTGGATGTGACAACTCGCCGACAGGGTGAAATGGCGCCATTTGGAGGAGGCCTATGTCCAGCAGATCACAACAAAATGCTGATGAATAAAAAAAATGTTTTGAGTTAATGACGACTGAAAACAAATTGTAAATGCGATAGACACACGAAACATCGAAAATTAACTTGGATTCATGTCTTTTGTATGAACAATGGTGCTTAAAATTGGATACTAGATGAGGAGCAATAATCGATTTAAAAAAACTTTTTTTGAGGACTTACTATATTCACAAAGATACCAATTTAGCTTTTCGTGGCCATAGAGAAATTGGAGATTGCCCACATAGGTCCCATTGCAAGGCATGGGCCTCCCTTACAATCAAAAGTACGAACGAGAGTGGTTAGACCATATAGTCCACCACGCTGGTGCGGGCTGGCGGACTTAACGTAGCATAGAAATTCTTACAAATCGTAGGTTTCCTGAATATGTTTTTCTTCATTTTCTTAGTGCGTTGTGGTTGACTATCAATACACACATGACTCCGAAAAATCAGAGGTTAGCCTTGGGATTCATACCCGCGAACACCAGTAGCATATTGGCGGCCACATCTTGTCCGTTTACCAAAAGGCCACAATAAAAAAATAATCATTAAAATTTAACTACAATATTAAGTTTTTTTTACCTTGATCAAGGGCCCCATTTGATTAATTTTGCCACGGGCCCCCGGCGGGGTAGTTACGCCACTGGCCGGTGTGTAACCTTAAGGTGAAAGACTAGCATGGTCAAGCTTATGGTCAAGTGTACACCTAGTGGCCAATGCCTGTGTTGTAAATAATCTGTTCAACACTATTTTCGAGGAAGAAAATATCTGACTTATTGGATGATTAAAAACGCACGGACAGTAGAACATTTAACTAACCATTAAACAAGACACTGTTCTAGCATACGATAGAAACAAAATATTTAAACCTATCTCTGTTAAACAAAGAAAGCACAATCTACCTTCCACTAAGATACACATATCGCGGTTGCTATAATTAAACCAAGTTTAACACTATCGCATTGTGATGAAACCATACAATGCGACCTAAAAGAAGGTTGCACGTAACGGTGTGACACGTGGTCACTTAAACGGTTAATCGCCGGGCAGCATGGAAGTTGCGCAAACGAAGGGCGATTGTAACATTGAGTCGGCAGTAGGCAGTGTGCGCTCGGTTCCTTTGCAGTAGCCCAGTTTAAAACCCCACACAAAGATTTTGCAATCGTTTTAATTACCGTATAGTCTGCTCATTAAAATACTTTAAAGCTATAATACTAGGAGAATAATGCATGTATGTTATTTAGTATCTTGCTGGTTACGTAATCTTGCATCTTAATTTAGTACATAGTTCAGTAAGATACGTTATTCTTCTGCGTTTACTTTACGTGAATGTTGAATTTAATCAAGGAATGCAATATGTGCCTAGCATATTACAGACTGCGAACCGTATGGTTCTAGGCTCAATTACCTGTTCAATTCACTTTGTGTAAGGTGCCCAACTGAACTGATCTATTCATGACTGTAAACAGTATAAACACTTTAATGAGTTGGATTATCCAAACAGATAACAAGTGAATCAGAAAAATTCTTAACGTGTTTGAAGGAAAAATTGCTTATATTTTTACTATAGTTGTTGAAAAATAACGTCAAGTGAAGTACCTCATCTTAAGAATATATAATAACATGTATATCTGTATATGTATCATTTCTTCACGCCAGCAACTCTATGCATTGTACAATATGCAACACTGTTAGCAACAATGTTTCCGCAAGACTGTACATTGCGGAAGAAGACAGTAAGTTTCATTTCTGCATATCTAACAAATATATGCTTATTCGGGTGCGGAGTTGATCATAATGTGTATGCTATTTCAATGCTTTCTTCCTTTTTAGGCAGCGTTTTCCCGCCACTGGCTTTTCGCTCTCTTGCGCTGTCTTCACCATTTCGGAAGGTCTTTGGCATCACCGATTGTTAGACTCTGATCTTTTAGAAGATATTATGTATGATCCCCTTCAGAACAATATTTTGAGGTGTATTTATTCACGATTTAAATAACCAAGTAATAATAAGCAAGAATATCAATTTGAAACGTTCCATTAGAAAATTAACCCATGAAACCTCTTCAAAAGACACAATTTACCTTTAAATTAGTTTTATGTTAACTATCTCTTTTCCAATTAGATTAACTGGTCTGTTAATTTCAATGTTATCTTCAAAGACAAAATTGAAACACTTTAATGTTTTAATTCCATTAGAACATAATATTGCCGCGTTTTCAGTCGCTTCCCAGAGCACAATCCTCCATAATGATTGATAAAAAATGAAGGCATGGTTCATCAGGCTGGTCTAATCCGGGTAAGCAGATTTCAATACCTTAAAATTCTATTTCAGAAATCTCAGGAATGCAGGCTTCTTCGAAATGTTTGTCTTCTCCATAAATGTGGATGGGAATCCACTAAGAAGACACCTACTTAATAGAAGAGTCATAGTAGAATTCTGGGTTCGAACCTACGACTTTTATTTTGTCATTTTGGTTTCTCTTCGCCACCAACTAGACTGTTGCTAATTCCATTACATCCAACATCCAAGATAATAAATACGAAGTCAATGTATATCCCTCCCGTAAAACAAAATGAAGTAGCCAAAAGTTATTGTATTTTTTCCATTTTTGTTTTAATTTCCGGTCGCCCGTCAAGTCATCGTCAGAACTGTCTAAAGTTAACAGCTATTCAACGATATTAATACTATGAATCTTACCCGATGTCTTTACATGATTGAAGAGTTTGGAAAAGAGTCAAAAACCGTTCATAACAGGAAGTCCTTGCAAATGGAACTACCCTCATTTTTTTATAACCGTCGTAAAAGTACGACTTTCCGATTCCGACAGTATCACAAAACATCCTTCAACTAATTATAAACACACAATAGAAATCAGGAACAAATACTTTCATTTACGCTCGTAATAATTAGAAAATTAATTCCACACCATAAAAAGTGCGGAGAAATGTCTTCTAGACATGATTTGAATATGACATTCGTATATAATATAAATATAATTGTTTTACGACTGTATAATGCAGTACATTAAAAAATTTACACGCAAATCGAGGACTGTTGAATGCTGTTCGATTAAGGCGCTGCGGGCTACGTATAAGGCTACCAACACGCACAAAGAATAGTGATTGCGAAGTCCAGTTACCGGTGTGGCCGAGAACGTCGCTCGCACTCGGCCTGCTTTACACTTCTACTCATTGATATTAAGACACACTGACGGAAATAAATACTTCTACATGCGCGCAAAATAAAATATGTATTACGCGCTTTTACAACATGTACGTACCTAACGACGCGTCCGCCTTCATAATCGCGTTGTATAAATCCATTCACAACACACTATACGAAACCAAAACCACTCGGACACTTTACGTACACGAAAACAATAAGAAACGAACTTAGGATGTTTGCGGTGCTAGACCATATGGCGGGCCGTGGAACACACACATCCTTTGCGTTAGTTCTTAAGGGAAACAATAAAAAAAAACTTGCACAATATTTAGACAGATGGGATATTTATTTTGGTTCACGCGCGGCGTAAGATTGTGTCAACAGTTACGACACCAGACTACCTTCCTCGAGGAGGGAATCACGGCACTGAGCCGGAACCGCTCGTACTTCGTTTGTTTGGCTGTGTAGATGTGCTGCGCCTTCCCTTTCTAACGTAGCCACTAATTTATAATAGCGCCATCTAGATCTGTGGAGTGATACTAATATATTATGTATCGTACTCGCAATCGTACTAAATGCTTTTTGGTATCGCTATAGCGCAGAGATCATAAGTCCATATAAAATAACATCTGCTTACAAAATCTCAATGGTTTGGACTTTTATTCAAGCATTTTATTACTAACACTAATACCTGTAATAACAGAAAATTAATATCGAACTTATGACTTCTAGAAAACAAATAACTCATGCGATGGGAAAATTGAATTTATTTAATAAAAAAAAATAGAGATTTGATATTAACATCACCCTAACGTAACTTTGCATGATAGTGTCGTTTCGGTTTGTTCAGCAACAACTTTATCAGATTGGAAGCTAGATTTTTAGGCTGATAGCCAGCTGTAACCCATGAATCTAGGACCTCTGTGCTTGGCAACATTGTTCTAAGGGTATTCCGGATGTATATGTATGCTTGTGGTGAATACTTGTAGATGCTTAGAGCAAAATTCTTTAAGTCCTCTGTCTGTCTCATTGGCATTGCTAGAACCAAGCCTGTAGTGTCTTCTTTAATTTTATCTTGCAATGAGAGTAAAATCCTACATTTTTTCTTTCTTTTCTGATTGAGTACTTTTTTCTTCATCTCTATAATTTCTCTGATTCTCAATAGAAACCTGTTTTGTCTGTTGTGCACCCTCATATTACATTTGAGCTTGTCTTTGAGACCTATTGCTTGCCTCTGCATCCTTTGAACTTCAGTAAAAAGTTTTAACAATTCAATGTTTTCATTCTCTTTTGTTAATGGTATATTGTTGATGTCAATGTGTGTATTGCCATTCACCTGTTTATCCGTTTCTTCTTCATCAGTTTCCATATATTCATCATCTTCATTGTCTAGAGTCTCTTCATCTATATATTCGACCTGCCACAAACATATATTATCATTATTTTAACACACATTTAAAACATATAAATCTTAAAGCAACTTATAGCCATAATTGTACCAAGCAGATTTAATGCTTATTATTTACCTTGTATGGTATTGAATTCAGAATTATAATAAAATCAATTTATTAAAAAATAACACCTACCTCCAAAACATGCCTGGGTAATTTAAGTGAAGGTACCGCTTTGTCTACCAATACCATCCTGTCTTCTTCATCAACCATAAAGCAGTCTACTGCAAAATGTTGAATACATATGTAAGAGTAGTCAGTTGGGGTCCAGTTATTGCGGCCAGTCAAGTCTGTCCATATCTGTTTGAGGCTTGGGTCTTCTGGGAATCTACAAAATTAGACATCATTTTAACTTCCATGGAAGGTCAAATTTAATTTGTCAATTGAGCATATTCATATTTAAAATTATTCAAATGAATATAAAAAAGCATATATATATGTATGCCTCACTTATGATCAGAGCTTTTCAAACTAGGTCAATTTTTTTCTTGGGATACCAATAATATGGTTACCATCAATATTTTTATATTTATGTTTCCTCAAAAGCTTATCTTTTGAGAAAGAAGAACTACACCAAATAGTTATAAAACCAACCTAAAGAATGATTCAGATTCCAAATTTTTAAAGTCTTCACATCCCAATACTGCACATGTTTTTGTTATTTCCGTATCAACATCTGCACTCTGTTTTAACTCTGGGGCTACCATTGCTGAAAATAATAAATAACATTTAAAGCGTCAACTAAGACTTATCATCTGCAATCATCATCATCAGCATCATGCAAATATCATCAGCTTCATCAGTTTGGACTTGTTTTTGTTTTGTTTAAAACAAACAATTCAAACAGTTTGCAAGTAACTATTAGTATATTGAGTTTATTTAGAATTCTAGAAGAAGTATCATTAATAGCTCGTATAGTGTGGATCACTAAGAAAAGAAAGTTTATAGGACACTAAGCAACTATTTTCAAAATTTGTACTTGTCTTTAAGTTACTCATATTAGCAATGGTGAATGTTGGATATACAACAAGTGTCTTACCAATAGGGGTTGATTTAGTTTTGTTATCGCCGTGGTCTATAGCATTGTCCTTCATCTTGTACACTTGATTACTATTCATTGTAATTTACCAATAAATCACAATTATCTGGAATAAAAATACGATTTATAGTTAATTAATTTAGCCAAGCTAATAAGTATTAACTTAAATCACTAAAACTCAAATAAAACGTATTAAGGAACACATAATTTACTCACAACACAGCTAAGAGTCCTAAATGACCGGGGCGCCAACGAAAAGCCATGTAGGTTATAATTACTCTTAACGCAATAATAAAAAACAACAACTACGTACAACTTATGTATATATAATGAAATATTTAAAATCTAGATTTAACAAGTAATTCTGAGCACTAATTGAAAAATTATGTATTTTTAAAATACGCTAGCCCACTGAACTACAATTGTGATTAAATGAATGAAAATTAAAAAATGAATGAATGATGTAAACAAACTTTTGCGCTCATTCATTACAGAAGAAAGAGGAAGCGGATGTTTTAGAATGAAAAAATTCATAACTGTTATCTTACATATAATTTTAACAAAATTTACATTAAGATAGGAATAATGAACATCGAATTATATTTTCCGATATCTTATAATGGCTACAAAAGTACTTCAACATAAAAATGATCTGAAACATTTATTGAATCATAGACAATAAAGTAATGTCACCCTGTGACATAAAGCTTGATGTTTTCTATTTGTCATTTTTAATTTTTTACAATACGTAATTTTCGACAAGACCATTGTTGCTACCAATTGATGTTATTGAAACTGCAGTCAAAAAATGGTCGATCCAATATTTGATTACCAATTCAGACTGATCCTCATCGGTGATAGTACAGTCGGCAAGAGTTCGCTCCTTAAATATTTCACAGACGGGAAATTTGCGGAGGTAAGTAACGTCCTTTGTTTTCGTATTAATTTGAGTGCTTTAAATAATAGTAAATTGCGCATTAATTTTTAGCTATCCGACCCGACTGTGGGTGTAGATTTCTTCGCGAGAATAATTGAGGTGCAGGATGGCACTAGAATTAAATTGCAACTGTGGGACACGGCAGGACAGGAAAGATTCAGATCCATCACAAAGTCTTACTACAGGAACTCGGTGGGAGCGCTCCTTGTTTACGATGTGTGCAATAGATCGAGTTTTGAACATATACCACTTTGGATGATGGAAGCTAAGAGGCACATAGAGCCTCATAGGCCGGTGTTTGCATTGGTGGGGTGCAAAGTGGATCTCGTTGGCACAGACAACAAAAATGGTGCGCGAAGAGAAGTCTCATGCGAGGAGGCAAGACTTTTTGCTGAGGAGAATGGTAATTATTTCTATATTTCTTCTGATTAGTAACTAAAATGGGTAAGTTGCATCATACATAGAAGACAAGAAAAATGCATAAAATCCAAAGGACTTATGAAGCATATTGGTCAATGTTCTTGTGTTAGTGTCTGAACTGAACTATAGGAAAATTTTTATCAGTAGTTGAATTCATCCTTGAACAGGACCTTTATAATGATAACTGATGAAGTCCGAAGTCTTTAGGAGGTGAAAGGTTATCTCTGGATATTTATCAAAACAACAGTAATCATGTTCTTATTCAAAAGGATTCAACCCGTCATAATCTGGGAATTATTAATGATTGGAAATGTTGGGTTAAGGATAACATGTTTATAAAAATTGCATTATGTTGTGCAAAGTGTATGTTTAATGTTTATTTCAATTACACAATTCATAGAGGACTTTACATTTTAACATATTGACTGTGGCTCTGGCATATAATTCTCATTCATGGAAATAGTACCACACATGTGAGATGTGGCAGCTATCACTGTAATCCACAATCACTGTGTCAAGCTGTTGGCAAGTTTTAATTTTTTTCACTTCCCAATGAGTCTGTCATTGGATACAGATGGCATTTAATTTATCAATTAAATATGCATTAAGCCAATATTTCTAAGTTTTTCTGAACCTGTTCTTTTGTCTATGTACATTTTCTGCCTTATTATACAAGACTTTAATAACTATTCATACAACTTTTGATTTAAAACTTGTGGATCTTTAGTAAAGATAATTCAATCATTTCATGTGATAAGTTAATACCTTACCCCAGTAAAGAAAAAAAAACATTTAAATGATTCCAATCATTTGATTTTTTAAAACAAATCATTCATTGTAAATTGAAATTTGTAGACTTTTTAGGCTACATTTTGCCATTAATAAATATTGTTTCATTTAACACAAGTATTTGTAAACTTCAATCATCAACACATTGTTGATACAAGTTTGTGAAACAAACAATTATTGTATATGATATTTCCGGATGACCTCACTATAAATCTCATTGGTGTTTCATTTAATAATAATATGCTATTTTTAGTCACAGTATTAAAAATATCTAGATGGAGGTGTTAATATTAGCACTGGGGTATAAAATTATGCAGTTGTCATCATATTTCCAATTATTATTACTTAAACTATACAAACTAATAAAGTACATATCACTGAAATAAAACAAACTTACAACTGTGGAGTTTATGTTATGATGATAACGAAATTTTGGTATATCTATGTCTAATTCCGATAACCATTTCCTACCGATTAACAAAGTAGTACCTCCCGAAATAACAAATAAATCAAGACACTTTGACTCGTCCAGTCAGGGCATGTCGACTTAAAAAGTCACCTGTATATAAATAATGTTAGAATAGATATTAAGTTATGTTACTAGCGTATTTCTCTTTTTTTTTAAAGTGTAAATGTTTATATTTGTTTTATTGATTTTGTAAATTGTAGTGACTATTTAAGAGGGAGGATATGTGGAGTTTATGTTAGTTTGTCTATGAGTATTTGAGTTGTCATGACAACGTGATTATATTAAAATGGAATATACAAATTGTCACCTTATTTTATTACTTCACAATATGCCCCGAAGTACGTATTTTACAACAACCAAGTATGTTTGATGCCGTTTCGAAAAACATTGTTTATTTGTATTTTTAGACAGGCTGCTACATATGTATGAATGTATTTATAAAATAATAGAGTTGATTTTGTTCTCAATAGAATTGGCCCCAATTTAACTTTGGCATTAATCCAAAACTCAAATCTTATGTTTGTTAAAGAAACATATTTGAAATTGTGATTAGAATTTAGTTAATTAGCATACATTGTTCGATAACTTTAAAAGAATAGATTAAAACTTGCTTCATCAAATTTCATTGTAAATACTTTTCCTAACTTTGGAATTCTAATCTAAATTAATAAAAAAAAATTAGGTACATATAAAAAAGGGATTTCCCAATATATTTTTTTCTTTATAGGTTTACATCATGTAGAGACATCAGCAAAGACAGGGCTGAATGTGGAACAAGCATTTGTGCTAGTCGCTCAGGAGGTGTACAACAGAATTCAAACAGGCGAATACAAAGTGGAGGATGGGTGGGATGGTATAAAGACTGGCTTCAACCGACCCAATGGTATGGACTTTAATTTACTGGAAGCGGAAACAGTGCAGTCCACATGCTGCTAGACATACATATAATGTATAGAATTATGTATATAATTGACTCATGATAGATATTATACAATATATAAGCATAATTTTGTAATTTGATAAGATCCTGTTTATGTCGTCTGGTGTGCTACATACAAATTCAGGCCGGTATAGTTTGGAAATAATTTCGCATTTTATTAATTTTGATCTTTTTTCACATTATTTAACCAAATAGAACAAAAGTAGTGAAAATAGTTTCATTTTATTGCTGCACCTCAAAACATGTAATTGCACTTTTGCTTAAGTATTTGTATTAATTACAATGGAAAAAAATCTATTAAAATATTTTTTTTTATTTCTTTATACATCTGAAAAAATTAAATGATTGCCTGAATTTGTTTGTATGTATTCTAAGGTATGTTACAATTAATAGTAAATAATATTTAAATTATCTGGAGGACATCTTATAGAAGAATTAGTAAACCTTTTTTTTAATTGTTATAATTTGCTCAAGATCATCACAATATCTTATATCACAGTTGATTGAGTCTTAAAACAGCTGGTGGGACATATAAAAAAATATTATTATTTTTTTTTTTGTTAATTATAAGGGAAGTGGGTATAACTAACATACTTAGTTGACTTTGAACTAAAAAATTGAAAATATGTTAATGTTGGACCATAGAGTATAGATATGCGTGGCTATGTTTTAAATAATTTCTTAAAAAAATATCTGCATATATTTTATAATTTCGAAAATTTGTATACACAAGTAGGAACTCAGTAATGTATGAGTAAATGTAAATATGTATGTAAATTTTAATTTCAATTTTAGTTATTTTTGTTTGTTTTTAAATGACATTCGAGCCTGACAATTTCTGTGGTGCAGTAGGTTGGACTTCAGCCGTGAAACGAGAGGCCGTTCGTACTTCGTTCCGCGAATCCGCACCGAGACAAATGTTTCTGTGGTCCAGAAGTGTTTGTTTCGGGTTCGGGTGCTTGTGAGACCGAAAAATCTCGTAGTTTCTGATACCCACGGCACAAGACTTGAACTTTGTGTTGAATGAGGACTGTGTATGTGAATGTTAGTCTGTCTGTTGACTGTTCTGTCCGGAAGTCTGGAATGTTACAATCGCCATAAACAGTAGTTATTCATACTACATGGTGCAAAATGCTCATAGCACGTTAATGTCATTTGAAGGTTATCACACAAAAAACCGCCATCGAAATATTACCGCGATGATCGATATACACATAAACTTATTTATGATAAATATTGGTAACGCGGTTATGTTTTTAATGCGCCAAACAATTTGAGCCAAAGAGTCGAAAATGAAACACCGGATAAAATTTATTTTTATAAATGTATAGTCTTTTTTGTTTGTTATTCAGTAATTAATTTGTACATTTTATACTACTAACATATATTTAGTTATAATTGTACCTGCGACACTGTAATCGATAATTTAAGGATTTAATTTTAAACTTAATATGTTAAAACAATATATTTTGATCACAGTTCGTTTAATCCGATTCAGTAATGGATATGAAATATGAATGTGTGAAACACTATTAAACGAGTCTCTAAAATGTGATTTCATGTGCTCTGAATAATGTTGAAGTAGGGTATGATATATTATTGTCATCCATATTTTTTCACCTATTAAAAATAATTAGTCAACTAGTTAATTTTCAAATAATACAAAAACTAGCAAGAGAGGCAAGATAATATACTTTCACGAAGATAGATAGCAGCTATGTTAAATTTCTGAGCTGTACCCGCCCATTTACGAAACAAACGGGCGATTATTAATTGGGGTTGCCATTTTAGTTCATTATACATTGACGATATGTGCCTCAAATCAGCTTTACACATTTGTTTAATTACATTTTAATGGGCACAGTAATTAATTATTACACTGTAGCATTCGGACTATAAAACGGTATTATTCATACACAGTTTTAAATTAAAATCTAATTTACTACTGGACATATTGATACGTAACATCGTATGTCTCAAGATGGTGAGCGCAGTGGAATCCCAAGCATTGGTTTGTAATTCAAGGTGCTGTTTGGTTTTGCTACTGTTCATGACCGGTCGTATCGCTTACCATCAGGAGAAAGGAACGTTAGTGTCGCCATTCATTGCAAAAAAAAAAGGAAGGTTTTGTCCCTTTCAAATGGCTTTTGAATTTAATTTGAGCGAAGAAGATAAAATATTCTAGAGCAAAAATATGTTTTAAAACTGATTATGAATAATGTAGTTAAAATAAAGAGTAATTGTATATAATTATTTCAATATCGACAAAAAATATTGAAACTCCTTTTAGATTTGAAGGAATTATTCTGCGTAAAATTTCACATTTTTTTGTAATTTGAGCAAAATGAACAGTACTCTTAAAATCCTACTTACGAATGTAAAATAATCACATTATAATATCTATGTTATAACGCTCGATTAATTCGGAATTCGTAATAATTAGCATTTATTATATTTAACTACTATGCAATGCAAACGACATTTATTTCAACAGATATAGTGCTTCCTCAACCTTCTAATAGAAATTATGCACTGTACATTCAATGTATACGCGGAAGGCCATAAACATAGACAGTTTTAAACAAAAAGCTATACCCAGATGGAGATTGCATTCCGTATAAAACACTGAAGCACAAAAATTTGACCTTGAATGATGTCGCTGTTGCCTGCTATCCTTTTCTTTAGAGTGACAATGAATTAACATTATTTTTAGTTCATTCATTTGACTAAAAAAAGGATAGCAGGCAACAGCGACTTCATTCAAGTTCAAATTTTTTAATATCCCTTTGCTTGTCAAAGTCAATAAATAGTTTACAGTTTCCAAATCGTACCTTGAACTTGGCATGTTTTTGTTGACATGACTTTGCACATTTTTTTACCCTGGTCAACAATTTGATTACACGCGTTTCGTACCATAAATTGAATGTGTCAACAAATAGTTGAAAAGACATTCGCTTTCGAATTACTCGAAATATAGCCGTTTCGTGTGCTGTAAGAACAAAACGTATTGTCTGTCTCGCTTCTCAGTTAATTTATACTTCGAAATATACCAACAATCATACCCGAAACGAGACGGACCATAAATAAAAAACGTTTGACAGTTCACTGTGTTCGCGTCGTCAAGTTTCGTCACAGTTGAATATTTGAAATCAAAGAGCTATAAATAAATATTTTTGTATGTTTTATTCCTCATCTTATTGTTTATTATATATGTAACGTAATTTTAAAATAAAACCCTATGTCATCGCTTTTATTTTTGAGGTATGATCCTTTAAATGCAAGACGTGCAAAAATTGCGCTCACTCAAAGTTCAACGCAACTTAACTCTATACCAGTGCAATAATTTGACAAACAAAAAATACCATTGTTTAGCTCAACTTGTATTCAACATAAACACTTGATAGTCATACAAAGCACTTTAGTTCTCAGAAACGACTGTTTGAAATAAGACGCGTGCGGCGACGCGCGGTCGCGCAGCATAAAACGGCGGTGCAAGGTGGGTGTTTACATTATTGCCAGCGAGTATTTGAGTAGCAAACGCGGGAAGGGCCAGTCATTTCGCGGGGTCGTAAAAAATCGCGCGGGCGCGCAAGGAGATATAGAAAGTCGTGAATACATAAAGATACGTGTATATTAGAGTATGCCGTAAAGTGCATAATATCTTAGTGTGAAAACACGTTTAAAATATATTTCCCATCAGAAAAAAAAAAACAACATGCCAGTTTGTTTTGTAAGGATTATCAGAAAAATGTGTATATTTAGGAGTCAGTCTTGAGATACCCGGTATATCGAAAAGCGTTTAATAGTGAATAATATGAGATTTTCAAAATCCTAAGATTGATGCTCTAAATAAAAATTAAATTTAGACACATTTTTCTGTTAATTCTTACAAAACATAAACTTGTAAGGTGTTTCGATTTTTCTGGTAAGAAGTATTTACTTCGAAATCTCTAGAAATATTGTAAACTAATCTCTATAAAGGTAAATAATTATACATAGACCATTAATGCACTGTCCATTTCTGATATATTATTGCAATTTTTTATACTAACCAGGACACAAAGAAAACAGCTAATAACTTAGAATTCAATTATCTTGGCATGTTGAGCAAATACTGTAACAGATAAAAGAATTTTAAGAATTCAAAAATGCAATATTTTAGGGCACTAGCATCTATACGATTTGAGGCATATTATGTACATTGAATTAGTTTTAAGTAGTTGTAAAGTTGGCAAATAATCTGTTATTATTGTTGAAATAAGAACTATTAATAAAAATAATGCATACAAAAATAGTGTCTTAAACTACCACTAATAGTGTCTTAAAATATAATGTTTTGTAGCAACAGTGAATAACCAAAACCTCCGAAAAGCATTAATGAAGAGGATAATTAAATTAAGGGTCGCAAATTCGAATACCGCGCTAACATCAATGTGTGTATGATAACAAAATGTCTTGGTTTTAATGCGTATGAAAAGTACTTCGTAATTTCTCCTAAAGTAACACATATTTTGGGATGGATTGAGATATTAAGCTAGAGGTGACAATGCAAGCAACATTTTTGTAACAAAAATGAATGATTCCGTACCATTTCTTCTGTTTCTGTCTCTGTTACGCTTACGCCGTAATGTCTTCTCTCTCAATTTCCTGGGTTCTCGTGTGTATGCGCACGGGAATTCTAGGGGGTTACTCTATACAAACTAAAACTATACGAACTCAAAGTCCGGATATTCGACTTCCGGAGTAAGATAATATGAGATTTCCACTTCTAAAAATCGATACTATTCTTTATTATGCTTATCATTTTCTCCGAACTTAATGTATGGTTGCGACGTAACATAGAGGAATTCAACATTTTGTGGAGTATCTAGGCACATTAGTAAAGTTTGAAGGCGTCCGAACATTCGAAGTTCATATCGTTTTTTAGAGTAACCCCCTTTGTACCGGTACGATGCGTGAACATCGTGAATAGAACATACTATTGCATTCTGATATCATTTTCTACACGTAATATTTGTTACATTGTCTCATAACAAAACTATTATGCCCTTAATAAAAAAGGAAACGTGAATGCCTCATTCAACATACAGGAATGTTGACATACTTATAAATAATTCAATTTGTTACATTTACGCTACTGCGATGAAATCGAAATCAAATAAACAACTAATTATAATTGTTTACAACGCAGTTATTTGTTAACTTTACACTGAGTTCAGTGGTGTAATGTGTAGCCTATAATTACGCTGTTATAATATGCTTTAATACGAAGTAAAGTTTTTGTTAATTACACTCCTTGTTTCATTTATTTTGTTGGCCTTTGTTGTTATGATGTGAAATATTAGATGACACAGACGACAGCTAAAGTTGCAGGCAGTAATTGAATGCAAACAAATGTTGCCTCCTGGTTTCATTTCGTTTATATCCAGATTCAAGTAAGCTAGTTACATACACTACTTTCGTATTTATGCTATTAAGAGTGATTTCTCATACCTACTTTTAACCGAGCGAACTAGGCGAGCTACCGGGACCCAGCTCACTGTGATAACTAAATTACACGACAGGTCAACATGGCAAAAAATTGTGCTCGGAGGACAGATTTTCTTCAAACTTTCGAGGCAATCATCTTCGTGAACAACCATTTTACTTTATAGCTATATTGTAGTATACAACATGTAACAGATTTAAATGTAAAAGCGGAAAGTAGTACGTTCAGAATCAGCTACTGAACCGATATCAACATTTTTTTCGGTAGGTATTTTTTTTTCAAAATAATTAGTTAAGACCAAGTAAATTACAGACACTCCTTCGTTTAATACTCCGAACAAACGAAATTGAAACGTAACTCCAGCACATAAGATCATTTTTAAATGAATCACTAAACGAATACTCTAATAAACTAAATAATGAACAAAAATGAACTTTATTTCGATAGTCATAAAGTTTATTTAAGCAATCTATCATTAATCAAACGCACACAACGATAGGCCTCAATAAACGTAATAAGCTACCAAAATAAATAACTATCATATTCTCTTTTCCGCACATTTAACTACAACTAGATAGAGCAGGATGCAGCTATTGTTTAATGCAATTTGATCCATCCGACAAACGATGGCGCGCGCGGCGGTATAGGGATGCGCCGCGAAAAAAATTACTCCCGGTATTTGCAAGGCCGGGCGATCCAAATCCCGCGCAATACATGCACTTAAATGAAACAAATTAAATGTAACAAAATCAATATGAAAAGAAACAACAAATAGGTATTTCTATGAAAAATAATTTCGGGGAACGTTAAAATGGTGATTAAATTCGGTTTGTAATTTTGCTACAATGTATGCGGAATCCCGGTGTGTCAGATATCCCGTTATTGCAATCCCTAAATGGGCACCGAATATGTGAAAAAAATCTAGTCGTGCACCGCAGTTATCTGTGTCTACTTGTGTTTAAGTGTTAAGTAGATATTTCGATAACTTTCGCGCGCGATGTCTTTTCGGTATTCGAATATTCAAATACACTGAAATGGTGAGAACTTTGGCACTGTGTGGTGATAATGTATCATTGGCATGTCTGACGGTATCTCGATGCTGAGTTCGGAGAGCGCTGGATAGGTCGCGGCGAACCTGTGCAATGGCCTCCTAGGTCACCTGACCTGACTTGACGTCTCTTGACTTTTTTTGTGGGGACGTAATAAATCTCTGGTATACTTCAGTGAAAGTACTAATGTGGAGGATCCAGGATGAGGAGGGTAATGTGGAGCAAATTCCTAAAAGTGAAGAGTGACACTGAAGTTTTACATAAATTACGTGAACAATTACGCAAATGTGCATCAAAGTGTATCAAGTAGAGATGTGTAACACTGCGCTACGCCGCGCAATTGCGCCAACTCAGTTCACTGCGCCGGATGTGTTAACTCACTTGTTCAAAATGTGTTGGCGCAAAAAGGAGTTATACAACAGTCAACTCGATTTCGGATTTACTAACTTGAATTAAATTATTTCTAACTCGAGTTTGAAAATCGCGGTAGGTGAACACAAGTTGGTACGAAAGAGTAGCAAATAAGCATATTTATGGCAATATTACATTTTCGGGATACATAGTATCCTATGCAATATATCAGGGTGTCAGCTACGTACGAAATTTCATCATTTTGCTTTAAATTTTAAAGTAACAGACTTTTCACGGCCTCTTACATATGAGACACACATAACAGTAAGTCAGTAAACAGTACAGTCTCATACCAGTAAAAACTATAAAAACCTATCTAATTCAATCCTACCTACAAAGTTCAACACTCAGTTTCTTCCTTCCAAGTCGAATTCTGTAACTCGAGTCGGGTTTATCCCGAGTTGGCACATCACTGCCACAAACTAATAAACAGACTTGTGAGCGTGGCATGCCCCGTGCGCCGTGCAGATTACGCGCATAACGCATTTCGTTGCGCCATGGCGCAATTTTGAGTTAACTCAGTGAGCCAGCGCAGTTAAGTGCGCCTGAGTTACTGAGTTAACGCAAGGATTTTCGCTGAGTTACCCATGTCTAGTATCAAGGTGGTGGACATGTCGAACATATTTTAAAAAGAAATCGCCTCATGAGTGCCATGTAACACGTAAGTTAATTTTATTGTATTTTTTTGTGTTGTGATTAGGTTGTGATTCCCAATCTAGTATTCGTTGTTAGATATTGCGTTATCTTATTATCTTATTCAATAATAATGCAAAATAAATGACGCCCGTATCCTGCCCGCCTGTAGGAACTAAGTTTAGGGGAAGTGAAATTAATAATATTTTATAGCCGATTCATGCAAAATATTGTCTTACGTTGGGTTCGTACGCATTATATCTAGTAAGTAAATATTTAGATTTTATAGTTAAAACACAAATGTTATGCTTACAGATTAAATAAATAATAATTTGTTTACCAAACCACCCAGTAATCAGTTACGTACGTAATTTGTAATTTGTATTTCGTTTATTGTCAGCTGTTTCTGCCGGCGCGGTGCGGCGCAGCGGTCGGCGACCGGCGTTAGGTACTCGTGTGAATGTGTCTTGTGTACATGTGTACGTGTCCGGCGAGCGTGTGTAGTAGTACACTCTTATTTATAACTCGTAAGGTGACCATGTTAAGTGCCTACATTTGGTATAACTAATTTCATAAATAAAAGATTTTGTAATTATGATAGTACGATTTCAAAGCATAAACTATGATTGCAATAATATTTTAAAGTTGGGGTGTCTGAGGTTGTGAATTAATCCTGTTACACGTTGTATATGTTATGGGCTTAATGATTAATCGGTCATTATTCATAATGCCCGATATAGATCGGCAATGTGTCATTTTGAGCGCGACCAAAACTGATTTACGATTGTGTGCGTGAAGTTTACATGTGTGCTTGACATATAGTGGTGTACCATGCACTTTCGATACTATCATATCGATATCGATACAGCTGTCGGCCTGTAGTTGTGAAATAAAATGTTATGGGTATATGCGACATTTTATTATATATTAACAGTAACTTATTGATGTGTTTATTTCAATACAGATTGATAAACACACAAATAAATAAAGATAAATTGTCATATTATTTAAAAAAAAATTGTTTGAAATGTTTTGTATGGGTATTTATGGTCACCTGAACAAAATTATGTTTTTCATTTTGATGTATACATAGTACATATACTAATTAAATTGAGAGCAAAAAACACTTTTATAAAATAAAACTATAATTTACAAAGTTTTAGCGTT
The DNA here is from genome assembly GCA_009982885.2 of Hyles vespertilio. Taxonomy (NCBI): domain Eukaryota; kingdom Metazoa; phylum Arthropoda; class Insecta; order Lepidoptera; family Sphingidae; genus Hyles; species Hyles vespertilio. Next base: position 66,311 of record WUWR02000218.1, read on the forward strand.
TTCGGTTTATTTTTTTCATTTTTAATTTCCCGTCGCGAAGTTTCGATTACTTTACAGCTTTCGTAGTCACAGGGTGGACTCAGTCTGCAACAAAATCCGTGATTATTAGTTTTTTTCAATGAGTAACATTCGCGTAAGTCTAAGAAACACATTTTTACTATATGTATAAATGTGAATTAAAAAATATGCTTATTTAAGTCAATTAATTGACTTGTAACACATTGGGAAGTGTTGGACGCCTGCTAGGCCGCGTTAGAGGTGTACGGAGGAGCTTGTAGGAAGTCGTTGGATGCAGGATGGCAGCTTACAACAAACTGATGTAGACATTCTTGTGGAAGGCCTATGTTCATTAGTCGCATTCCTGTGGCTGAAAAAAGAGACAGTTTAATAAACAATGAAGCTTTTCTCGATCACTTCACCTAAACTAATGTTTTTCCTATGAGAATTATAAAAGAACATTGGTAAAATAATTGTTAATGCAATTCTTAAGCGTCTATAAATTTCATGTATAAAAATGTTAATAATTAATTTTCTGAGTAATTTTGGTGCCTAGCTCACGGCGTACCTAAGCCTGAATTACGAAAACACATTTTTCGTAAAACTATTGATATTTGCTTTATTGACGTGACAACGTCTTAAATTAGGTTGCGGCTGGGAGTCACTTATGAAAAAGTGTAACGCCCGGTAACGTAACGGTGCGCGCGCAGCACTAGAGAATTATTTTTCAGTTTCACCCACTTTTTCCAAAATTGTCCCATAGCCCCCCCCCTGCCTTCCCCCACCCTTATTCCGAAATAGTGCCTATTAGCCTCCCCACGAAACCTACCCCCCCCCCTCCCCTACCCCCACCCCGAAAATTTACCTCACCCCCCCCCCAATCCTATCTCGGCCAACATAGGTCGTAGACCCACCGGGTTTGGTATCCTCGGAACCGTCTTGGTGAGGGCTACAAATTGACCCCGCCAGAAATCCCAAATTACGCAAAAAATTACCACCCCAAAAAAAATATTTTACCTCCAAAAAATTAATTTAAGTTAGCCTCCCCACGAAACCTTCCTCCCCCCCCCCTCCCTTACCCCCGCCCCGAAAATTTACCTCACCCCCCCAATCCTATCTCGGCCAATATAGATCGTAGACCCACCGAGTTTGGTATCCTCGGAACCGTCTTGGTGAGGGCTACAAATTGACCCCGCCAGAAATCCCAAATTACGCAAAAAATTACCCCCCCAAAAAAAAATATTTTACCTCCAAAAAATTTATTGACGTGACAACGTCATAAATTAGGTTGCGGCTGGGAGTCACTTATGAAAAAGTGTAACGCCCGGTAACGTTACGATGAGTCACCGAACGAGAGAGAGGCCCGCCGAATGCCTTGCGTCTCTCTCCGACTCAACTATGATCGGTCTGCCGCGCGCGCAGCACTAGAGAATTAGGCGCATTGAATCGGCGCATGCTTGTGTCTCTGTCTTTGTCTTTCTCGAACGTTCTTGGCGTTGGAAAAACAAGAAAGCGTCACAATACAAGTTCACACGTGTGGTTAAAGTATCGTCAGCTGTGTCTGTAGTGAAAATATGGAGTGCTTAGATTCGTCATTACATGTACAATGTTTTAGTAAACAAAATATATTTCTATAGTTAAAATTTGTGCAATTCTTATTTTCATTCAATTCCTTGTTCCTATTGTGCAATTTAATTATATTCATATCAATAAATATTCTACCGAGAAAAAGACGTTGTCACGTAAAATCTTCGCCCGTAAAACCGACTTTACAGGCAACCATTTTTTTTTATTGGAGAAGCGTTATGTCGTTTCAATGTTGCCATTTTTAAAATATAAGCTTGACTGGCTTTCTTGCATTATCTTCCTCAGATAATTAATGTAAAAAAATAGTGCAGAGAAGTGAGAAAAGCAAAATAATCACTGATTAATTAATTAAAGAATAACAATTTGTTTCTGTCGCCCGAAAGCGCAATTGTGCAAATAATAATAAATATTTGTCCCCTGCTTCCTTTTTATTTCATTGCACATGATATTACTATTAGATTAATAAAATAAATAAGTACTTGATATTTAAATTGCGTGTAAAATATATTTTTTTACTTTTATTTGTGCGTCATAACTTTGCCTCACGCCAATATAAATGCAACAAAATAACATTAACTACCCACAGAGTTTGATAAGATGTAGAAAATCTGTAACTTTATAGTGGAATATCTTTTTTCCTAGGCTTGCTACAATAGTAAATTTAAAAAAATAATTGTTAAGGAATTCGAAATCTATATTTTAAAATATTTTTCATCTCAATACACACAAAAGAAATTACAACAAAAAAATGTATGGAGAATTATCATTGTTCGTTAAACCTATACCAAATGTTATGATAAATGAATAATGTTGCTTCAAGGTTTGGACGATGATACTGTGCATAGAAGTATCGCATTTTTTATAATAATATCGATTATGCTCTTGTTTTACTATTATAAATTGACAGCCTCTTGGCAGAGATTGAAACAGGTTCTTAATTGATAAATCACATACATGAAGTGTTATAATAATTATTCCACAAATATAAAAAATGAGAAAAAGTAAAGTAATAAGTAATATTGTAGAATGAATACTATAATAACGGCCGGGGAAATATGACCGGGATAACGCCAGGTAGAAGAAGAAGAAGAATGCACACTATCACAACATACTATAGCTCCATAAAAATGTAGGGAAACATGTGTTGTCATCGACTATTTTACGACAACCTTTTATTGATCGAACCTGTCAATCAATCCCTAGCAACTTTTGGTTGAAATTATTGTAAATTCACGTATTTGATATTATTTTTTATACGCAATGGATGCTTTCAGCGTATTTATATAATGAAATACTATATTCTTTTCTACAGATATGTATCCACGGATTTCCATTTAACTCTATCATATCGTCACAAAATAGTATTGTGCGAAAGTGGCCGGTACCTGTGAAAACTTTAATAATTTCGGATTTTTACCCCTGCATGAACCACACCTTGGGACTGCACAATGCACTATAATAAACTACGTTTAATAAATATAACCAAGCACTGTAAAATTAAATAAATTATGAAAATAAGCGAATTTTGTTGCTCGCTTAGTTTGACATATTTTGACTCTGGGTCACTGCAGGCTACTTCTCTGTAAACGTATGGTCGCATCATGCGTCTCGCTTTAACATATGAGTCAAATTATTCTATCTCTGTCACATTGCTGATCTATGTTTTATACTAAATCTATGGTCGCTACGGCTCGCACGGTTGCTTATCCTTCGTTACAGCGGGCGTGGGCTGCTCACCCTCCGCGACTCCGGCTTTTTATATACACTCTAGGGTTGGTAGCCAAAAGACTACGTGAAGTCGGGGTGTTTCGAGTCGGTTTTGGGGCACAGTCGACCTAATTGATCCATAAAGTGGGTACACTAATTTTCTTCTGAAGATAATGTTTCGGACGTTAAAAAACAACTAAACGTAAGCAGATCAATTCAACCTTTCTAATTTATGGGTCTATCGCAGACGCGACAATGCGGCAGCGCACCACGTAAAAAATCACCTATTAATCACATTGCCCGATCATCATGCAGCCATATTCATAATGCCCGGGCAATGTGATAAATAGGTGAGTTTAGATTGTAATTTATCACTTGGGCCGATATGGCTCGGCAATATTCATACTGCCCGCATTAATCACTTGGCCCATAACATATACATCATAATATTTTAATCATCACAATCGATATACCTATCAAATGAACTTATACTATCATCACTACAAAAGCTTAGTGACTTTTCGTCACTAGATTCTTGGACTTCTATCATAAAATCCTCCATTACAGTTTCCATTCCAATAACCTTTTACTGGTATTTATTCTCCAGTTTCTGCACATTTTTATCGAGATTTACCTAATTTTCAGCCGTAACTGAGCCGTTTTCAGATTTTTCAAACACAAATCGCTCTGTTTGTTGTGTAAGCTAATTCAGTAGGATTAAATCATAGGCATAGCCATGGACTTTAATTATATCTATATCCGGGTCTCAAACATATTATTGTTATTTCTTCAATTAGAATATAGCTTCCACCAACTATTCCAATTCTTATAAGATCTTTAATTGATTAACTATACCTCATACGAACAATAATTGTTCATGTTCACATCCGCAGAGGACAAATAAGCAGAATATAAACGATTTTCAGAACCTCACTTTGATGATATTCACATTACATAAAATACATAGGTTTGTTGAGCGGCGGTCGATGAAAACTCTTGGACTGCCCAGTACATACCACCAGTTGTATTGTAGATGTGTTCACTTTGTCGTGCCACTATAAAACAAATCAAAAGATAAATGCAAAGTGGGTCGAGTATAGACCGGGTCAAGTGACCGCTCTATTTCCATTGAAAATTTAAAGTAGGACAAAGTTCTGATGTCTAAAACGACGTATAAATCTAAATTCTAACGTGAAGTAAATAGTTTTCATAAGTGTGAGAGTGAAAGCTGTGTGCAGTAATGTATGGAGCAAACAATCTAGATCGCCGGAGATTGCATCACCTGTCTGCGAAGTAAAATTACAACAGAGTACGGAAAACTAGGTATTTCAAACTAGAGCCACTCGTAAGTAAACATCCAATCACCGGCAGTCGGGTTTTCTTCTAACAAAGAATCAGCAATATCATGAAATTCATTTTTTGCATCCATCAGTGATGTATGAGTTATGACCATAGAGTAAGTACTTAATAACTCCATGGTTATGACCTTCGACGTTTTAAAAGTTCAAATATAAAATACGTATTTTGCAAATATAGCATCTATGAATATAATACAAAGACTGCGCAAATATATCACACGCAGTTAATTTATTTTGTTCTATACTTAACCTGACCATTCGTCCTGCTTTGGGCGGGACAGTCCCGCTTTCAGGAAGTCTGTCCCGGTGTCCCCAGCAAGGCCGACATAGTCCCGGTCTTGCAAACATACCAAACGATAATTTAAAATGTATTTCCCGCTCGAAATACTTTACCGAACTACTGCTAAAAACACTGCGGTCGAATTATTCCAGCACTTTCGTAAATATAATCTTGATTTCTTAGATTATACCGGGTATCTCAAGAGTGCTACCGAAAACAAAGCCGGGTTGTAGTTTTAGTGGCTACAAACACAATGCAATTAAAAATTTCGCCTAGAAACGCAACAATTTTTTTTTTATGATTTTTTAAATATCGTCATTTTTGGGTGGTAAATCAATAGTTTTTGCTAAAATAATAATTTAAACTCTTTTATACCTTAGAGTATTTATAAATAAAGGGTATATACTATTATTGTAGGAAAAAATGTATTTACCACCCAAATATGGCCAAAGGAAAAAAATAACAAAAAAAAATTGTCGCTTTTTTTTGCAACTTTTCTGTTGCATTGTGTCTGAAGTCGCTTAAACTACCACCCGGCTTCGTTTTCGGTAGCAGTCTTGATATACCCTGTATACTCGTCTAGATGACACATCACACCTCACCGCGCGGCTCAAATAGAGTATTTATACAGGGTGGACAAGAAAACGGCGCACCTGCCAATATACATTATAGTATATGGTGAAGGAATCTTAATTAAGACGGATTTGTATGGCGCTAGCGAATATTAAGAAAGATGCCGAGAAAAAAAACTAACGTTACACATGCTACCCCTTAACATGTTAAGCTAAAGTGATTGAACCTTACAACTGAACGGTAGACATTCAACAATAAATAAGCAGAGCTCATTATTTACTTATAAGTCGATTGTGTACATCACGCTCAGGGTACATAAAAAATATATTAAATTAATACTGCCAACAGTCACATACATGGGTACTAACCCCACACTAAGATACAAATCTTGTGTCGCGGGTATTAGAAAAATAATTATGGTTCACGGAAATTATTTGTCTCGGGGCGGGAACCGAACCCGCGGTCTCTCATTTCACAGGCGGTTCTTACCAACTGCGCCACGGAGGCCGTCGGTGACTCATATGGGTTGGTTAGTTGTCATTAATGACCACCAAAATAGTTAACTGACCTTGTAATGTAAACCGTAATGACCTTGATAGGCAAAGCTGGAAGCGCAGGATCCGCCAAAACCCGCACGAAAACACTGTCACAGTTTGGTAGCACAAATCACTTTTTCTTTTACATTTCACATAACACAAGTTACATCAAAAGCTATCAAATTGGGTAATGTTCAAAGCATAGTTAAATTAATAAAATTTACTCAAAATAACTGAAAACGAATTTACAATAATATGCACACGACTAATACATGCACACGCGATCGCAATCCGAATTCAACTAATAAAAAATAAATTATTATTTTGATTCTTGAAAGATAAAGGCCTGTTCACATTAGATACAAAGCTTTCCTATTTGAGTTCATAATAATTCATCTGAACAATTAGTATTACTACTGTATCAGACCATATACGTGCCACTGCAGGGCACGGGGTCTCCAGTGCAGTAAATTAGTAGTTAGTGTTTATTGATTTCACTAATTTTATCTCAAATAAGTCTCATATGCAAATTCTATGCTATAATGGTAGACGACATTTCTCTAGGTATAAGAATTTAGAAGAAATTGTATCACTTTAAAGTAACATTATTTTCAAAATACATTAAAATAATGTTAAATACAATAATAAGCAAAGTAAATAGGCAATTTGTAATTGACTGGATCGGCTGATGACATATTTAAATAACATTATAAGCTCTTGAGCAAGTATCAGTATCAGTCCAGTAAGATCTTTTTTTTAACGTATCTTTTATATCGGAGTACTTAATCCAATCAAGTTATATCAAGTGTGTAGTGTGAACACGCCTCAAGATGTCGGTCTTCTTTTGCAAAATGCTAAAAGTTACCGACAAAGAAATTGCCGCCTTTCGGCACGCACTCACAAACGGCGGCGGCGACCTCAAAGCAAGAATAATCGAGCCGCGTTGGATCCGACAAAGTACACTATGACCGGCGGCTTCCTTTGACTAATAGGGCCGAATTGGGCCATCATTTTAAAAATATTATTTTTTATTAATCAGTGTCATCAGATTATTTTTTCAATGAATCTAAATTATTTAGAAAATTTAAATGTTATGTAGGTATTACCAAAACTTTTCTAATTATAATTAAATTCGCAATCTTACATGATTTAAGCGATGACCAGTGTGATTTCTTGGTATCTTTCAGTTTGGATTTGTGACACTAAGGAAAATAATGACAAACAAAATAGTCAATCCATTCACGATGCAACTGCACCTAAAGTTATTATGTTGTTAATTTATTGACGCTTAAATCTAAGTACGTCCCTGTTTAACTGATTGATTTATTTGAAATGAAACAAAAAATATCCTTTTTGAAGTTAGAGAAGGATAAATTATACAGCTAAGAGTTCATGACCTTACTCATGTGTAAACAGCTGTTAAAGCGAAGTTTAAGAAAGTTTTGATGCTGTTAAAAATGGTTTTCGTGGTATATTTCGTTAACCGTTCAATTAACGACGAAACGAAAAAATACGTATGTGTTTAAATCTTGTTCTTCATCCATTCCAACTGATTTTATGCGAAAAAGTGGTGATTAAACTTAAAACTTTAAACGGTCATAACTTCAAAACGGATAGGTATTTTCCAAATATTATTTTTTATTACGATATTAATATTATGCCCTTGTACCCAACTGAGCAAGTGCGCCATTTATTTGCGCTCCCTGTATATAGAGGGAGCGCTGTCATACATTTGCGACTTCAAAAACGTACATATTTTCTTGTTCGTAATGTTGGTAGCACTGCTATATTAATGTTACCGATAAATGACTTTTCCACGAAAAATATATAAATAAATTAATTAACGTGAATATTCACGTTACATTGTTTGTAGCTATCATAATACAAAATATTAATAATAAATGAAAATAATACTCACCCTTGGCTTATTATAATTTATTTCGCTCCAAATTCAAATATATTAATATATTTTTATATATAAAAATATATTAAATATATAATATATTTAATATATTTTTTACCTTAGAGTATACATATATAGAGGGAGCGCTGGTACCTCAAAAACGTAGATAAGAATGGTGGTGCCGGGGCCACCTTTTTTCTTCCCTACATCCAGTGTGATTTGTGACAGCTTGGAATACGCATGACTTACATGAAAAAGAAAAATAAAAAAATGTAGTTTAGCGCTATCGAATACCATCCAAATTTGTTTTAGGGGTTAATTATTAACTGTGCATTCGTTTAGCATCGACAATAAATCCAATCTCTTATTAATTAACAAGAAATAATTAAAAATATTTTACAGAAAAACATTCATATTTTTGAATTTTCGAACGCCTTTTTATTCAATGTTACAAGTAATTAAATTGTTGAAATTCCGAAAATGTTCCGGAATAATTTTAGGTTAGGTTAGGTTAGAAAATATAAAATATTTGAATTCGGAGCAAAATAAATTATAATGAGCCAAGGATGAGTTTTATTTTTCATTTATTATTAATATTTTGTATTATGATAGCTAAAAACAACGTAACGTGAATATGTTAATTTCCGTTTATTTATTTATTTATATATTTTCGTGGAAAAGTCATTTATTGGTAACATTAATATAGCAGTGCTACCAACATTACGAACAAGAAAATATCTACGTTTTTGAAGTCGCAAATGTATGACAGCGCTCCCTCTATATATAAATACTCTAAGTTTTTTACCTAAAAATTATTCCGGAACTTTTTCGGAATTTCAACAATTTAATTTCTTGCAACATTGAATAAAAGGCGTTCGAAAATTCAAAAATATGAATGTTTTTCTGTAAAATGATTTAAATTATTTCTTGTTAATTAATAAAAAATTGGATTTATTGTCGATGATAAACGAATACACAATTAATAATGAACCCCTAAAATAAATTTGGATGGTATTCGATAGCGCTAAACTAAATTTTTTGATTTTTCTTTTTCATGGAAGTCATGCGTATTCCAAGCTGTCACAATTCACACTGGATGTAGAGAAGAAAAAGGTGGCCCCGGCACCACCATTTTTATCTACGTTTTTGAAGTACCAGCGCTCCCTCTATATATATACCGGGTATATCAAGACTGCTACCGAAAACGAAGCCGGGTGATAGTTTAAGCGACTTCAGACACAATGCAACAGAAAAAGTTGCAAAAAAAAGCGACAATTTTTTTTTTGTTATTTTTTTTCTATGGCCATATTTGGGTGGTAAATACATATTTTCCTAAAATAATAGTGTATATCCTTTTATTTATAAATACTCTAAGGTATAAAAGAGTTTAAATTATTATTTTAGCAATAACTATGGATTTACCACCCGAAGTTGACGATATTTAAAAAATCATATAAATAATTGTCGCGTTTCTATGCGAAATTTTTAATTGCATTGTGTTTGTAGCCACTAAAACTACCACCCGGCTTCGTTTTCGGTAGCAGTCTTGAGATACCCTGTATATACTCTAAGCAAATTTGGTAGACTCGCTTCTCACGTACGTCAGTGTCATTTGAACTACATATGGATAACGTGCTCCCGAAAAATAATTAATTATGCCGGTTTGTGCTGTCGAATTGTATCGCAATTGTGTGGGAAAACTGTATAATAATACCAATATCACTTTCTATCGGTAACATTATTGTTAAACCACTATTATTTGAAGAAATCATGAACTTTTAATTCATTATTTTGAAGATGAGTTTCATTGGTCAGTGCTGTCAATTTATTACTAGGAAAATTTGTTGAAACTATGGGAGAAACTATAAAACACAAATATCATTACATAATATTTCGATCAGAATAACAACAAGAAGAATGGCATTATTTATTGAATGAGTAAATAAAACTTACCTACACGATATTAATGAAACCCACGACGACATGCACTTCATAGTAATTTTATTAATTCTTTGCCTTGCATGTACCATTCAAAATTTCATAAACGGGGTACTGCTATTGTCATCTTTGAAGAAACAGCGAGAACTTATTCAAGGTCCTAATAATATTTTTAGACTTCCTACGGATTCCGTACTAGCAAATTGCTGGAGAGACATTACACAGCGGAAACGAAAAGAAGACCATTCGTAGCCTCACATGACTTCAGTTGTGTGTTCCGAACATTTTACTTATGATGATTTATATTTTACATAAATACAGAAATCAGATAACAGCCCAGGCAATAAATCCAAAGAGTTAATTCTATTCGGAAACAAACACTGGGGGTTTAGATCTTTATTGTTTTTACTAAAATGCGTTATAAATATAATTAATAGTATGATTACTTTAAATAAAGAAAAATTATTTTATTTAACCTATTTTGTATATCAAATAATGGGGAAAAGTTAAGTTAATAATCTGGAGTAGGCATCCCTAAACACACACACCTTGACAGTTGGATTACAATAATTACACGACCCGTACTCACACTTATCAACGAAAGTGAGGACACTTTTAGCGCATCGTTTATTGACATTGCTCAATCTAGACGAGTATATAATCTAAGCTTGATTTATAAAACGTCACCACAATTATTGAGTACGTTATGTATCTGCCTAGAAGTAACGCACCTATAGAAAGAGTTTTTCTCACATTAACAAAATATGGACAAGTGATAAAAAACAGTTGAGTGCCACATTAATGAAAGCTATTTTGATTACAGTTTTTCAGAAAATTTTGAGTATCACACTCATATAAAACTTGTTAATACTTTATTTCTATTCTTATTTAATTCCACAGATGTCCCGCTCTGGCACAAAAATAAATGGTCAGGTTATCTATACTGCACAGTGCACTCCATAGCGCATATTATAGAACAGTCAATTTATGAATAGGTCGGTGCATGTGATGTATAGGTCGGTGCTTGAGATTAAATGCAATAGAATCTATTCAAACTTCGCGCATTTTATTTTTATTACCTGTAGGGCGATTCACGTATTATAATAAGTTCAGCTGCAGTGCAGTTGCGGTTAAGTTTCGATCAAAACAGGCTTTTTTGTGATGACCGTAGTCTGTCGGAAGCGTCAGCGCGGCTTGAAGCAAAAAGCAACCTACTGCTATTGAAATAGGGTTCATTTTAGTGTAATAGAATTATAATGTAAACAAGAACCGCATTGCGGCTCGCCGACGGTTCGCGGCACCCTTTTATGTTTCTTCGACGAGCCGCAGCAGTGCGGTTCGTCCGACGGGTTAGAGGATAATCTACTGCTGCGCGTATATGTCAATGTCAAACAAATTTCATACGTCTGACGCGCAGCTTACGCGCAGTTCACGCGCAGCTAAACACTTACAAGAATACCATTACAAGAATACCATTTTGTACCAAAGCGTAAACTTAGGCTCAATTGCACAAACTAACTTTGCCAATACCTTTGTCCTTGAAACTGTCAATTCCATACATTCGCAAGGTCAAATACATCTCAAATGTATGGCGATGACATTTTCATAGGCAAAGGTATTGGCAAAGTTACTTGGTGCAACTGAGCCTTAATTGTAACCGCACCGCAACTTGATCGGCGCGTCAAAGTTACGTGAATCGCACTCCTGGAAAATGGTTAAGCGCGAAGTTAAGCCTGCCCACATATGTATATATGCAGTGGCGTAACAATAGGGTGGCATAGTGCGCAAAATGCCACGGGCCCCCGACCTTAGGGGCCCCCGGCGGCCCGGACCCTCAGGCCGGAGAGGCCGTAAGAAGAGAAGCACCTTGCCAATTTAATACCAACAAAATTGATAATCAAAAACTATTTTCTTAGTTTCCATTAAAGATACCAAGGTTTATTTTTGATATATAAAAATAATAATAATAGTTTTTTAGATTTACGCGATTTTTACTAAGTTTTTTTTAACTATTATGCACAGATTATAGTGCGGATTTGGTTTAAAAAAGAACGAAACTTCAAAATTAGGCTTCTGCGGGGGCCCCATCACCATTGCTGCGTTTGGGCTCCGGCCAGGTAGTAAAGATGTTACGACGTCTAATTAGTCTCGTTGTGGAGTTCTTTTTATGGCCTGCAGGCATACGAGCATACAGCCCGCCTCACAGTCAGCGGTCACCCCCCGCTTAAAGACTTATGAAGATCCTGGGATCCAGGAAAATGCAGTCGCTTCCTACTGTAAGGAAAGCACTTTCGTAAAGCCTAGTTTAAAGAAGGATAGGTTATAGTGCTCAGGGAATACCGAAGCAGGGAGTTCATTCCAGAGCTTGCATGTGCGTGGTAGAAAAGAACACTGGAAACGGTCTTTCCGGGAACGGATAGTTTCCAGGTAGTAAGAATGAATTCTGCTACGATGACGGGAAGTGTGATGGGAGAATAGCGATAGTGGCACCATCTGCCTCAGAACACTTTCCGTGGAACAATTGATAGATTACACAGAGAGACCCAAAGTCTCACTGCAATCCCAACGGCTCCACATTCTCCGTGAGATCGGGATTATCGATGATTCGAAGAGCTCAGCGCTGTAATGAGTCAAGTGGGTCGAGCTGGTATTTTGGGACTTCTACCCAGAGATGAGAGCAGAACTTCACGTTTTGCTGGATCGGCGCATTTATAGAGTAATAACCAATGATCCGACGAAAAGTACCGCATGGCACTGTTGAGAATCCTTAACTTTTTGCTGGCCAATTTGCCCTTGCCTTCCAAATGACACCTAAACTGCAATTTTATCAATAATTCGGGTCAATGAATACTCTCGGATGCTTAGAGAGACAAAAGGGGTCTTCTTGCTTGTAAATGAGCAAACTTTCTCGATTTCCGACAAAATTTAAATCCATCTTTCCTTAGCGGATCCCTGATTGGGATTCTGTAGTCAGATGTATCTTACCTCACTTGCACTTGCCATGCCAGCTGGTGATAGACAATATGTCATTGATATGCAGGATAAACAGAGTCGGCGAAAGCACCGAGCCTTATGGAACACCAGAGTTAATGGTCTTGTTCTCGATGCAAAAGCGTCCAATACGACTTTTATGCTGCGATCATCCAGAAAGCTGGCGATGTACTTTCAGAGTTCCTCAGGTTGAAATACCAGGCAGGTAGCTTCCCCAAAATGACGCCATGCCACACTAGATGACAATTTCAAGACCTACCGTAATCGCCTCACCCCCCTATCCAATGCCTCCACCTGATGGTGGGTGAGATAAACGAGAAGATCACCATCCAAAACGACTCTCAGTTGGTGATCCTCAAGATACGTCAAGAGCTGCATATTTATAACTCGCTCCAAGACCTTGGAGAGTCAGCATGTGACAGCAATCGGCCTGCGATTCGATCGATAGGATCCGACTGGTCACCCTTCTAGGTGATTGGAATGAACATGGATGATATTCCATGAAGCCGGGCCTAGGTTGTTTTAATAGAAAAGAGGCGTGAGTACGAGGATTATCTCAGGGGCGGACATCTTAAGAACCGTTGCAGGGACACATTCCGACCCACTTGACTAGTAGATGTGCAGTACCGCCCGAAATGCGGAGGTCAGGGTTTTATTTGGTATGCTAGCGCAGATTTTTGTTAGGGACCCGCCTCGGCCTCAATTTACTAGCAGGCCAGTGACACTAATATATTCCTTTCGGTCTTCTCCGGGGTACTGGAAAATAAGCTTAACAGTTTTCCTCTCCATACAAAAAGGGGGGCCCCCATCCGATGATTTTGCCACGGGCCTCAGGTGGTGTAGTTACGCCACTGTATATATGTATACATATGTATATACTCTAAGAGCATCCTAGTATAAAAACGATGTTTTGGTAGGTACAGTCCGCAACATAAGTCGCCACACATTTACGAGATTTCGAATTGTTTTATCATCCAAAATAATAATTATTTCCAATATCGTAAAGCACTTCTCGACAAAGATGACTTTACTTGAATCAATTTTACGACTACACAGTACTAATTAGTTGTGGTACATACTAAATAGAAGTAACTGCCACATACAATTTACAAAGCTTATTTCCGTCCCTACGTGTCTTTCGCCATTTAGATCACATATCCAAGTTCCTAGAAACTCATTAGTTTATTCTGTCATTTTTCATGAAAACTCACACAAAGTGAATTGCCTGATATGGAATTTGAACACACCTTTATATACACGATTCCACACGATTCTCTCTCATGCACATCTCATGTCACTTCATCATCGGTGGCGTATGTACATTACAAAAATATTTTTAGTATGTCCAATATTTCCTTCGGTTATCGGTGTAGTGGCAATCACTATCACACTTCTATCACCAAATCAAAGTTCCAATTAAAGTAGATAATTTAAAAGTCACCGAATATAAATTAATTAGACAATATATAAATTCATGTACAGTCAACGACAAAAGTCGTTGAGCATATTCAAAACGCCAAAAGTCTTGCACACATGAAGCAACAAAAGTGGTTGACCAGTTCAGCCACAAAAATTCGTGAACACCTTAAGGTTACAAAAGTTTCTGAGCAACAAGAGCAACAAAATTCCTAAACACGCCAATATTACATAATTCAATGAACACTTGTAAAAAGCAAGTTTGCAGTATATGTGTTCATCTACTTTTGTTGCTTTGTAATACAATTTATATTTTTTGCTTTTCTCTGCATTGACTTATTTTGTGTTTTTGTGAAATAATATATATTTACGCGAAGTTTAAATGTTGTTCTTGTTCGTCTGTTATAATACGTGCCTAATGTTATTCATACCGTGCTGTTGATGTTGCAAATATTATAATAAAAACTTACATAAAATAAGAAAATTTAAATTACTCTCTGTACTACTTGTACTTGTGTGTACGATTTCGGAAATAATTTAAAAAAGTAAATACAAAGATAATAATAACATTTATTGATCGAAAAAATGAATTCAAAATATATCTAAAAAGGGTAGAAATATTTAAAATTTTGTGTGGCCTCCATTTGCTTCGATGACGGCCTGTAGTCGGCATTGAATAGAATTTACCATATTTGCACACACATCTCCTCCTCTGAATGTATCCCATATGCGTTCCACGTGCCTTATAATGCCTTCCTTCGTACGTGGCGTGTCGGGCTCCCAGGTTTGGACAATGAGACCCCATAGATTTTCTATGGGGTTCAAGTCTGGACTCTTCGGCGGGAACGGCATCTCTATAACAGCATTTTCATTATTGCAGAACCATGCTTGACATCTTCTAGCTTTGTGCACGGGGCTGTTGTCGTGGACGAGGTGTATTGGCTCCGATACGTGCATTCTAGCCGTAGGAAGTAGCAGGTTCTCCAACAGATCTATATAGCCTTCGCTATTCAAGCGGCCGGTCATTTCTGTCAGCTCACCGGGACCCGATGCACTCATCCAGCCCCAAAAACCAACCGCTCGATCGATTAGCTCTGATATTTCTGGGGTTATATCTCTCACCAGCTAATCGCCAAAGAGTGCATCTTCCATCTTCCTATGATTGGAACGTTTTTTTCGTCCGCGAAAACGACTTGTGAGAAAAAAAAAAGCAAAACACCCAACAGTCACATACATACCTACACTACACTACAGACTTTTCGGTCCCACAAACACCCAGACTAGGAACTAATACCTGTGGTTCACAAAAATATTTGATTCGGTGCAGGGATCGAAAACGTAGCTCAGTTTGTTAGATGCCGGCTGTGAAACTGAGGCCGCAGGCTTATTTTCAATTTTATTTATTTTTGTCCCATATACCACAGGTTTTTTTTAATCCAGGCATTAAGTTGCAGTTTATTAATGACTATAGACTGCAGTCAATCATATTTTAATGATATATTTTTTTCAGAGAAATACCGTATACCTGTGGACAAGACGGTGGGATTCTGAAGGTTTGATTGAAACATCTAAACGTACTGGTAGACCGAGGAAAACTAGAAGAGTTCAAGATGTTGATATTGTTCGGCGTTTCCAAAGCAGCGGCTTCACTCGTGTATCGACGGTCGCAGCAGACATGGGTCTATCGACACAAACAGTTTGTCGGCGGCTGAAAGAACACGGCTTTCATAATCGAGTTCCAGCGAGAAAACTTATTTTAACAACACAGCACAAACTGGAACGCCTGCAATTTGCCGAAAGATTTCTGAATTTCGATTTCTCACAAGTCGTTTTCCGCGGACGAAAAAACGTTCCAATCATAGGAAGATGGAAGATGCACTCTTTGGCGATTAGCTGGTGAGAGATATAACCCCAGAAATATCAGAGCTAATCGATCGAGCGGTTGGTTTTTGGGGCTGGATGAGTGCATCGGGTCCCGGTGAGCTGACAGAAATGACCGGCCGCTTGAATAGCGAAGGCTATATAGATCTGTTGGAGAACCTGCTACTTCCTACGGCTAGAATGCACGTATCGGAGCCAATACACCTCGTCCACGACAACAGCCCCGTGCACAAAGCTAGAAGATGTCAAGCATGGTTCTGCAATAATGAAAATGCTGTTATAGAGATGCCGTTCCCGCCGAAGAGTCCAGACTTGAACCCCATAGAAAATCTATGGGGTCTCATTGTCCAAGCCTGGGAGCCCGACACGCCACGTACGAAGGAAGGCATTATAAGGCACGTGGAACGCATATGGGATACATTCAGAGGAGGAGATGTGTGTGCAAATATGGTAAATTCTATTCAATGCCGACTACAGGCCGTCATCGAAGCAAATGGAGGCCACACAAGATTTTAAATATTTCTACCCTTTTTAGATATATTTTGAATTCATTTTTTTGATCAATAAATGTTATTATTATCTTTGTATTTACTTTTTTAAATTATTTCCGAAATCGTACACACAAGTACAAGTAGTACAGAGAGTAATTTAAATTTTCTTATTTTATGTAAGTTTTTATTATAATATTTGCAACATCAACAGCACGGTATGAATAACATTAGGCACGTATTATAACAGACGAACAAGAATAACATTTAAACTTCGCGTAAATATATATTATTTCACAAAAACACAAAAGTAGATGAACACATCTACTGCAAACTTGCTTTTTACAAGTGTTCATTGAATTATGTAATATTGGCGTGTTTAGGAATTTTGTTGCTTTTGTTGCTCAGAAACTTTTGTAACCTTAAGGTGTTCACGAATTTTTGTGGCCGAACCTGGTCAACCACTTTTGTTGCTTCATGTGTGCAAGACTTTTGGCGTTTTGAATATGCTCAACGACTTTTGTCGTTGACTGTACCAAAAGATTGTAAAATGGCTGTATGGTTTAGTTTTTTCTCCTCGTTAGGTACTGTTGACATTTGAGTTGACATCTCGGTTTGACAGTTGACACATGAACGGTATTTTACTGTCTTGGATTTTCATCAGTACATATTTTCAGCATTTATTATTCGGAGATAGTAAAATCTTTTACAATATGCGGACGATAGAAAGAGACCACAAATTTAATATGTTTATAAAACCAATAAAATAGTGTACCATGTCTGGAATACAAATACAGGTATTCTGTTTAGTATTCTGTTTTGGAATTTCGGATTTGTGATTTGTGCGTTTTCCGAATTAGTAATTGCTTCCCTGGTTGTTATAAAATATACAAATTACAATCCAGTAGTAATATCCTTTAAATACTCAGTAAGATAAAACACAACAATGTCGTCTGGTCGCTCAAAATCGTCAATATTAGATAAACCCCTCAGCAAGGGAAAGGGTGAAGTTTCATTAGCTTTTTACGCCCTTTTATTCTCTGAAATTGTACAATATTGTCAAAATCGCTCGCATTCAATACATGAGCTACAGAACAAGTAAGTTTATATACCTGTAAACTAATGTTGTTCTACTATTTTGGTTTTAATCATCCCTTTATTTTAGATTGTCTGAAATCGGCCAGGATGTTGGAACCCGATTACTGGATCTGTATTTTGTTAGAGAAAGAAACAGTAAACGTGAGATCAAACTGCTGAATATGTTGCTTTTTGTGAAATCAACACTGTGGAAGGTAATTCTTGAATCTAGTTTGTTATTTATTTAAACATGAAATTATAGTGGAGTGCCTGGAGCATTAAAAACCGTAAAACCTCGGATTCGAGTTATAGTGAATGGATTAGTATGATTGATGTGGGATATTGTTTTTTAAACTATAAATTGCAATGTTTACCCAAAAAAATCTGTGCACTCCATTTTTTTATTATTTAAACAAATTATTACGAAAAATTAATGTTGGACCATATATTTTCACTTTAAACAGTATTTTTTTATTTATATGTTAGATCTTACCTGAGTAGACATATAGGAACATTTTTCAAAGATACCTGTGTATAAACATAGCAATAGGGATCTCGAACAGAAGAACGTCGAGGGGAGTGCGGAGCGACAGCTGTTATGTACAATGGAATTTCTCAGCCAGTTTAATTATAAATGAAACGTAGTCTATTGTGCACATTTAAAAAAATTAGGTAATTAATAACGACTAATGAAAAGAAAAAAAAATATTAGTACAAAATCTGTTTATTTAAATATATTACATTGTTGTCTACACCAAATATTTTCTTCTACTTCATCTATCTGTATAATAGGTGAAGTATTGGAACAACTATTTCCGCTACACTGTAAACATGCTACTCTGCAGTATAAACCACTTTTTCGGCATCCACGCGCAGCTCCACGTCCCTTTTTTGTAATTACAAAATAACATTTGCAATAAATTATCCGGAGCAGGTAATTGATTCATTGATATTGGGATGTACATGTTGTTGGAATACTTGCATCCCCAATTTTCAATAACTACGAAATTTCTTAGCCATATCTGAATTTGTAGGTACACTCTTTTAAGGTGCTCAAACGCTGCATCTGTTGTTGGAGGCAGTGATGACAAAAGAACATTCGTATTTTTGGCTGTTGCTTTTATTTAAGAATCGAACCTCAATGTATTGAAAGCATGAGTTTTAGATGGAGATGGAGATGGAAGAGATATCTTCTGAAACTATAACATTATCTTTTGATTCCAAATTCATTGCTGTCTCAACATTTTTTGATGAAAATATGAACCCAGGTGTATACATATTATGCAGCAATTTTTTATCAGCCATGCTGCTAGCCGTTGGTTTATCCATTGTTCGAAATCTAATAAAAAAACAATTAATAATGAATTAATTGTTTTTTATGCGTGGAGCTGCGTGTGGATGCCGAAAAAAGTGGTTTATACTGCAGTGTAGCATGTTTTTTTTCGCGTCCACAGAAGAAGAAATGGCCGATTTATTAACACGTTTGGAACGATGCAGCAAAGACAATAAATAAAGAAAAAACAAAATAATGCTAGTCGACCGTTCAGAGACTTTTGGGAACACAGAGATATTTGGGGAATACGACACCATAGATCAGTTCTTATATCTCGGCTCTGTATTAAACAACAGGGGTAACTGTGAACCTGAGATACGGCGACGCATCGGAATGGCCAAAGCTGCAATGACTCAACTTGAAAAGGTATGGAAGGATAGCAACATATCTAATAGAACAATAAGAATAATTGACACTTTGGTGATACTGATCTTTCTATACGGTTGTGAATCCTGGACCGTCAAAGCAGCAGATAGAAGGAGGATAGATGCGTTTGAGATGTGGTGCGCAGGATATTAAGAATACCGTGGACGGCACATCGAACCAACATATCCATCTTAAAACAAGTGCATCTCGAAGGAAGACCAAAACTTTCTGCAACTTGCCTACACAGAACATTACAATACTTCGGACATATCGCTAGACGCGAACCAGACAACTTGGAAAAACTGCTCATTGTTGGAAAATTGGAGGGAAAAAGAAGACGAGGACGAACTCCCAAACGATGGGTGGACCAGGTTGCCAATGCACTAAAGGTGGGGACCTTAATGCAGCATTACATCAAGCAGAGGACCGGTGCCGGTGGAGAGAGGTCATCAAGACAATTAAGAGTCACGATCCTCAATAATGAGGGACCGACTGAAGAGAGTAGCATGTTTACAGTGCAGCAGAAATAGTAGTTCCAATACTTCACCTATTATACAGATAGATGAAGTAGAACAAAATATTTGGTGTAGACAACAATGTAATATATTTAAATAAACAGATTTTGTACTTATATTTTTTTTCTTTTCATTAGTCGTAATTAATTGCCTTATTTTTTTAATGTGCACAATAGATTACGTTTCATTTATAATTAAACTGGCCGAGAAATTCCATTGTACATAACAGCTGTCGCTCCGCACTCCCCTCCACGTTCTTCTGTTCGAGATCCCTATTGCTATGTTTATACACAGGTATCTTTGAAAAATGTTCCTATATGTCTACTCAGGTAAGATTTAACACAAAAATAAAAAAAAATACTGTTTAAAGTGAAAATATATGGTCAAACATTAATTTTTCATAATAATTTGTTTAAATAATAAAAAAATCGAGTGCACAATTTTTTTTTGGGTAAACATTGCAATTTATAGTTTATAAAACAATATCCCACATCGATCATATTAATCCATTCACTATAACTGTAATTCGAGGTGAAAACCCCCAGGCGCTCCACTATTATTTGAATTTTTAACGAATCCGTAATCATTGTGAGACACAGATAGCTTGCTAAAATCTCCCTTTTTGGATTATTTAATATTCTTTGACACAAATATATTCTTTGCAATGTTAATTTTCAATTTAATTTTTAGGTGCTGTTTGGTAAAGAAGCTGATAAATTAGAACATGCAAATGATGATGAGAGAACTTATTACATAATTGAAAAAGATGCATTGGTAAGCTTTTATAAATATTTAAATGATATTTTCTTCTTCTACCTGGTGTTCTCCCGGCCGGCGTTAAGGTCTGCTTTCCAGTTAATTCTCCATTTCGTCTGATCTTCAGCATCATCATTAAGACCCTTGACCATAATATTTTCCCTAACAATATCTAGCAGAACTCGTTTGATCTACCCTTCTAATATGATATTTTCAGTTTCATAAAAGTATTCTGCAAGTGTGTGTTTCACAAAATATTATACCGGGTATCTCAAGATTGCTACCGAAAACGAAGCCGGTTGGTAGTTTTAGTGGCTACAAACACAATGCAATTAAAAATTTTGCATAGAAACGCGACAATTATTTTTATGATTTTTTAAATATCGTCATTTTTGGGTGGTAAATCCATAGTTTTTGCTAGAATAATAATTTAAACTCTTTTATACCTTAGAGTATTTATAAATAGAAGGGTATACACTATTATTTCAGGAAAAAATGTATTTACCACCCAAATAGGGCCCAAGAAAAAAAAATTTTTTTTTGCAACTTTTTCTGTTGCATTGTGTCTGAAGTCGTTTAAACTACCACCCCACTTCGTTTTCGGTAGCAGTCTTGAGATACCCTGTATTGACCATGCAGTACAGGATCTTATTACTTAACAATAGATGTCCAACTTATTTGTTGCATGGGAAGTTGTATGAAAATTTCTGCCACATACACTAGTACAACTTGTTTGTTGTTTAATATATTTTACAATATCTATATTACAATGTGTTGTGGTCTGATGGTAATGGTCCTGATGTGGCTGCCAAGATGTTGCTACAGTGGTTGTGGGTTCGAATCCTAGGGCACACATCTAACTTATCAGAGTAATTTGTGTATTGTTAGTCAATCACCACGCACTATAATGGTGAAGGAAAACATTGTGAAGAAACTTGCATACCTTGTGCTTTGTATGAACTCCTATTGTATGGTAAAGTCTCTGGACCTGCACTAGGCCAACACGGTGGACTATATGGCCTAACCACTCTTAATTGTACTATCAATTGTAGAGGAGACCTATGCCCTGCAATGGGACAAATATGGATTGGCAAATGGCACAGTATTGTATAATTCAGACATTAATTAATTTATCTTTGTGTGCAGATAAACAAATTCATAAGTGTACCCAAAGACAAAGGCTCTCTGAACTGTGCAACATTTAATGCTGGTATTATAGAGGCTGTTCTCACCAAGGGTGGATTTGTAAGTATATTGTTTCATACTTAAAATTCCCTGGTGTGGATATAAGAATCTACGAGATATTTTCAGTCTCACAAATATTTGTTTCGCTCTGTGATTGAACCAGCATCCTCTCGTTTTACAGCTGACCACTAAACAACTGTGCCACAGAGGCTGTTAAACATATTTAAAACTGAGTGGTTCCTCATATTCTATTATTTTCTTTATTCATAAAAAATTTACAAATCTATTTTATTTATGAAATGTTTTGTCTTTTTCGATTATATTTTGAATTCAATTTGTTTTTGAAAAAGACAATTAAATAACTTATAAAGGTTTATAAACTATGATTTGGCCATAAATTTAGTATAGTAGATTTTAGTAAATGGTAATAATTTCTCTCACTTACTGTATCTAAGTTTTCATTGTAATGAAACTATATTTTACAGCCTGCAAAAGTGACAGCACACTGGCACAAGGGGACTACTTACATGGTGAAGTTTGATGACTCTGTCATCACTCGTGATAAATCACTTGATGACCGCTAAATACAAGTTTTGAAGTTCGTGTTTTAGTGGCTTATATGTTTTAAGTTATAAATGATATGCTCTTTATAAAAATAAAATATGTTGTAAAATTTTATATGAGGTTTTAGTTAAGTAACTATAGGTGTTCTTCTTAGGTATACAAGAACAATCAAATACACATATAAATAAATAACACCCAACAGTCACATACATAGTCCTGATCCTAAGATAAGATAAGTAAGATTGAGTCTTTTGCCACAGGTATCTGAAACTACGAGAGACTTTCTGTCTCACAAACACCCAGACCCGAAAGAAATATTTGTGGGCCGCACGAACATTTCTCTCGGTGCGGGAATCGAACCCGCGGCCTCTCGTTCCACAGGCGGCGTCTAGCTGACTGCGCCACGGAGGCTGTCATATAATTTGACCGTAAGTACGAGAGTTTTCAGTCTCACAAATACCAAGAACTAAAACAAACATGTTTAGATACCTAATACAAATATTTGTCTTGGTCTGGGGATCGAATCCACGATCCTATGTGTCCAATATCTAACGAATTGCGCCTGAGAAACTGTTAGAGATACGTTTATGAATCAATATAAAATATTAAAAAAATCTTTTCAATCACAATTTATATTGTCTAGTTATTCTATTCATTTATATTTAAATATCCTGTCCCGGTATCTAATAATGCCACTTCGACAATCACTCTCGAACTTCTGTCGTGAGTCAGACAAGAGACCCATACAGCACCATAGGCAGTATCACGCCAATCAGACCAAAGCGTGCTGCCTTGAAGGTTGGCTTAAAGTAATCATACTGACAGGCTTTCATTGATAAAAACCTCTGTATGGCTGGGTCAAACTGAAAAAAAACTCGTATTCATCAATATCGATCCATCGATCTTAATATTTAGTTACATCTGCCTCAACAGAAAATAATATGTCATGTGTTGAGATTATCAGAAAGTGTGTTGGGAAGATGTCTGTCTCACAACATGGGGCCCTACTATAATCATCCGAACGAAGTTCGAAACTTCGGACGATCGAAGTTTTTAATACGATACGAATGTATCTGTTCTGTAAAAAGTTCGAATTTATTTAGCGTACATCGTAGCCATAAGTCTATGGTTACGAACATAAGTCAATAACGACCATAAGTATATGTTAGTACATTCGTATCGTATATAAACGTAACTTCGTTTCGGATAAATATAGTAGGGCGCCAGGAGGCCTATTTGTGAATAACACAAACATTTGTTCCACTACAGGGGATTAACTCATGACCTCTCTTTTCTCAGCCTGCCTAAAAATTACTATGCCTTGGATAAAAGCTCTCTGAATTATAATAAATATATTTTTGGATATTTTGGTCATTATTAAATATCGAAAATTTACATACCACTGTTAGGTACAGGCATGCATAATATGTAGAATGTAACATTTTTTTTTATTGCTATGAATGACGAGACGAGCAAGCCGTTCGCCTGATGGTAAGCGATATGACCGCTCATAAACAGTAGCAACATTCCACTGCGCTCGCCATCCTGAGACATAAGATTTTAAGTCTCAATATGTCCAGTAGTTACTCTGGCTACAATGTCCTTCAATCCGAAACACAACAGTGCATTTACGCAGTGTTGTTTCACGGGAGAAATAGATATTGCAGTGGTACCTTGTTACATTCTGGCATGCTGTAATTACTACAGCCAAATTAATAAAGTGCTCTGAATCAAGGATACATTTATCATGGGCAAAATAGGTATTATATTCCAGACAATATTTTTAGCAAGTTCAATGTAACAGTGCTAAATGACAGTGAGAAAAATAATTATAATGATTAAACACAAATTTCATAAGACGTCTTAACAGACATCAGTACAATCTATTGTTGCAATCAACTTACAACATGACCAACTTCCAATGAGTGTTGGCATGGGTCACCTTTCAGTCTTAAAAACTCCTTTCTATATTTGGCTCGTCTTTCAATCTGCTTTAAAATTATTTATGTTCCAATTCCGATAAACCATATTTCGACATCTTGAAAAGCAAGAGAATTTAAATGTTGGAAAGTGACTGATGTCAAGTCATCAGACAAAATTCTACTGCCAAGTTTACAAAAAATAAAAAAAGTATATAGATGACTAGCCAGTATTCAATATAGAAAATATAGAAAAAAAAAGAATTCGACAATAAATGATTATATTTCTACATGGTTTGATTTAAATATTTAATTGTATTTGTAGATTTAGGCATATTTGAAAATTCTGTCCTTGTAACGCAGCTCTCCGGCTCTAATTTTTTCCTCTCGCTTTGTTCTGTCGTTCCAAATAATGTATCCATAAACGAACATAGGCAGAATACACGCGCCAAATCCGAATAAACTCGTCCTCTTGTTAGCAGTGAATGGTCAAACTGAGTAACCTTCATGGATATGAATTTCTGAAGAGCTGGATCGAACTGAAACAATTCGTGTATTTAAGATAGAATACTATTATAAGTACCGACACTATTTTGTTTTTGTAAAGACCCTAATAACAAAATTACGTAATTAACTTCAACTCACAACATATCCAGCTTCCGAGGCGTGTTTCCAAGGGTTAGTCTTTTGTTTTATGAACTCTTTTCTCATAGCTGCACGCCTGGCAGCCTGCATTTTGATGAGGTTGAGTTCAGCCTCCGATATTCCATATTTTTCAGCCATTTTTAACGCAAAATCTCCGCCGAGTGCGAGAAAAACTCGCAAAGAGTTTTGCTTACACAACTGTCAATGAGAATTTGACATTTCTTAATTAGTGGTACCTATTTTGTCAAATAGGATGAATGATTCGAATTCCTTCGCTCGGTTTTTATAAAAAGTGGCTAACCATAAGCAATGACCACAGACTATACAATGGTGACGTGACTGCATACAATGGTGAAATTTATTAGTCCTTATTTTTACGCAATTTTACTAATCTCATACAAAATTGGTAGACCTAAAAAAATAATTAATAATTTCAAATAGTCTTTAATTTTTTGAAAACTCGTTATCATAGACAAAACCTAGAGTGACTGGTGAATGAGACGAAGCGCATATCGTTCTTTCCGGGCTCCGGCTGCCATCTTTTTGGTTTCTCTTGTTTGTCGTTGTCAGATCGGCGATTTTCTAAAAATCCTGCCAGCATGGTCGTATGCACGCACCTGGGTAATTTCTGTGTTTATTCACTAGTGTTTAACGTGTCATAATAAACGTGTATTTGTTACGCGGTAAAAAAGTTTTGTAGTGATAGAAACATAACCTTGCTGATACCACATGGCCTGCGTATGAACCGCCTCATTTTATGTTTTCAGTAAGGGTATTTCCCAATCGGCACTGCCATACCGCCGTAGCGTCCCTACGTGGTTGAAGCTGACCGCTGATGATGTCAAGGAACAGATTTTCAAGCTTGGCAAAAAGGGTCTTACCCCCTCTCAAATGGGGCGTATACTTTTCTATTTTCTTTACACCTTCTCAATATTCATCTTTGAACTTGATTATTTGTAATAAATATTGCATTAAATTTTGTTTTGGATAAGTTTACTTTCAAACTCTAGGTGAAACTGAAATGTAAATCACAACTTTTCTTTAAAAAGATAATGTAAAGCATGATGTCTCTGATTGCTTTGAGACTACTACTAATTTAGGGTTAAATTAGAATTTCAGATTTATCAGGGTTTATATAAATTGTTTATAAGATCTGTTTTAACATACTTATAAGAAACTGGTATTTCTACAGTGTTTTGAAACATTAAAATTATGTTCCATAATAATGTTAAAGTTACCTGCAGTATGCACATTGAAATTATTTTTTTGCCACCTTCTTACTGTAGCTATATACCCAATGTTATTTCTTTACATTATGCATCTAACTACAAAGGAATGTAGTATATTATTATTAATTTTAAGAATCAGTTGAAACATGTTAATGTTATTCTTTAGGGAACTTTCTTTGGCTGAAGAGTGGGAAATTTGAAACAACTGATGTTTGTCTATATTGTCTGCTTACTGGTAAAAAGTAATAAATGCAGTCAGTGCCAATTCGAGTAAATGAGTTTTTAAAGTTTGAGTTGTAATTTGATCTATTTCAAATTCATTAATTAAACAACTGTTAAAGCAAAAAGTAGGGCTAACACCCCTCTTTTGAGATTTACTTTATTTAATATTTGTATTAATAAAAATTGAATATAATCAAATTTAGGTCAAAGGAGGGCTGCATTTACATGTTTTACCTGAACTTATCAAAGTGTTATATCTTCTAAATTAAATGATTTCAAAAGCTTATTTTACTTTTGTGTGAAGACTTATTGTACTTTACACCAATTCTTTAAGTGGAAGTATTTTTTTTGACCAAATTCGCTGAAATAATGATATTTTTGATACATTTAACCTGTTTTACTTGTATACTTTTTAGTGTAAGCGTGTCACTTATTAAGTATTACATCATACAAAGGTGATTAATTTATAAAAAGAAATAACTTTACATAGGTAATCTATTAAACGATAAAAGAAACGATTTTTAATATCAGTCAGTCGTTTAAGACCTTGTCACAACACAAAGTAAAAAACTTTAACCGTATTTATTATTTTTTACCTGTTAAAATTGAAATGCATTTATGCTATAAGAATATTTATTATGTTTTACTTGTATATTTTTTTCCAAATGTAAGAAGTTATCACTTTTACAAACTTATTATCTCAGAAGATATTGAACTTTGCTTTTTATTGAGTTTTACCAGTAGATAGAGAGACTGTCCCCACCCTCACACCCACCACTGTAACTCCTGTGAGCCAGGATCAACAGTGGCACGCAATGTAATGACACCGAGCATTGGAACTCGGCGAGTCTCCGGGAATGTCTAACTTGGTCTTTAACCCGCAACGAAATTAATCAGAAAGTGAAAATTAATAGGAGGAGTTGGAAATAAATTATTGTCCACTTCCCTCCGTGCAAAGCGGGCGACAAACAATGAACTAACAGGTAAATAACCTCGTAAAAAGAATTTTACAGCCGGAGAAGCCAGCTGTAAAGCACCACGGATCATATCATTATTACATTTAAATAGGACCTATTATGTGAGCTTTTAGACTTGATTCCAATAATAAGTATGGCAAAAACGCCGGAAAGCACGGAAGTTCTTCCTAGTCTCTACAAGGTCCATATAGTATACGACTCCAGATGATATATGCATACTATGGCGATTCAACAAGCTTAAAAGAGTAAAGTTTAAACCTAAAATTACCATGGCCCGTGAGAAACTGTGATACGCAACAATCGACATCCAACCAAGTCTTTGTCAAACGGTCACGAACGCAAGGAAAATATTGATATAGTTGTCGTCCCTTCAAGATACCTCCCATCTATTTTGCCATTCATCTAATAGTTCGCTATATACCATTGAAAGCGGTTTAAATAATCTATCAATTTTTAAAAGTTCACGTGCGGTTAAAAAACTTTTATCCATATTCTCCCTAGTAGAGTAATACATGGCGGCGCGACGTGGCACCTCCAGGTCGACTGGAAGTACACCCGCCAGGACAGCAAAGCTTCGGTACTAACGTTCTATATGCCTTAGATAGAGAATAAAAAATTCCATATAACTGCATTTTTACTCATTTTGTAAAAAATTGCATTTATATTGTTTTACCAGTAAAGCAGACGATATGTCAATAGTCTACATAGTCATTTCTGAATTTCTGTGTATCAAACCCACCAAAGGAGAATGCCCCTTCATAGTATCAGTAACAATATTGTGATCCTGATACTTAAAATGCTTAAAATTCATTATAACATAATTTTTGGTTTGTTTCTTGTTTTATACCAGGTCACAGATATTTCTTAAATAAAGTAATTATCATCGCATTTCACATTTTAGATCACAGAGCTGAACTCAAAAAGAAATTAGTAGCATTTAAGTTCATTTCTTCAAAAACTTCAGACCTGAGTCGCAATTATGATAATTTAATTATATACTTACTAGCTGTGCCCGCGACTTCGTCCGCGTGGAATTCAACAAAAAAGTTATATTTGTTTATTTAGTTTTTTTTTGGGTTTTTGCATTTTTATTTCTTTTGCAACGAAACCATACCGCGATCTAATTCTACGGTGGCGCCATCTATTAGCGAATGGCGGTAAACTCCCGTTACACATTTATTTTCAGTTTTTTGTATTAACTTTTAGGAAAAATTTCTTTATATACAATATTTGTAAATGTGATATTGATTCGTTGGTGGGAGAACTGGTGGGAGGCGCCCGACGCACGGTGGGCTGAAAATCGCGTTTCATGGACATTCAATTTTTTTTTCGAATTTGACGGGTTTTTTAATTGGAATCTATTAAAACATGCTTGTTCATGATACCTTTTAAGTATGAAGATATAAATCACAGGAAAGGTACACTTTCGATTTTTTTTTTCAAAAATGTTGTATGGAGAAAACATAAAATAAGCTATATCTCGGCTGGCACAGGAATGGCCGTTATTCCTCTCGCATGAATTTTGCTCTATTTTTTTGAAATTTTTTGATGTATCACACCACAGGGGGCAAAGCGCGGCTTTTGAGAAAAAAATCATATAAAAAAATATATATTATTTCCGTTGACTTCAATCTTGGTTGGCAAATTTGAACCACATGTCTCTAAAAATAATAAATAGCGGTTACAAAACAACTTTATTGCTGGTTAACCCTCCCAATTTCACAATAATAATAATAAACGGCTTATATCAAAGAAATATTTTTTTACCTTACTTGTTTATGACACACAAATCGGTCTTGGATACTCGAACTTTTCCAAACAATGGATAAATTTTCACCTGCAAGTACTTACTACTTACTATTGTTTTGTTCCTAATTCACTTATTTAAGACCCAATAAACAAAAAAAGGCAGCTGCGTAATTATGATGGGTCATTATAATGACACAGGTGCATAATGATTTGTTATTTATTTAAGAAGTATAAATAGACATTTGTTTGCTGTAATTTTCAGTTTACTCGATTTGTGCTTGTGTAAACATCGATTATAAACACGGAAATGTAAAGTTTAGCAAATTACCTTAGACTTGTTTATGATTTTGAAAAACACGGGTAAGTAACAGTGACTTCCTTTCGTTCATAACAATGTCGGTTCATGTTTGAATTTAAACCTTTCAGATGAAGACAGTCTTACGTTGAAATTATACTGTAGAAGATTTACTCATACCCTTGTGAAAAATTGGAAGCGATCTCATCGAAAATTAGAAGATTTTTTGAAAGGTTATGAGGACTGGCTTCAGTGTGATATCGATTGGCCAAGTTGCATTGCAGAACCGAAGGCATCAGATGTTGGGGCATCCGAACCTCATATCACCCTCGAAAGTCCAGTCCTTTCCACATCTTCGTCCCGTGCACCACACACAAGTAAGAAGCGTTTGCCACGAAAACCTTTCAAGATTTAGCAATGAAGCAAAAGAAGAGAAGGACTGAAAGTCAAATAGAATTGTTAGCAACTTGATCTGGTCTTCAATTTCCTTCAAATGTTCAGTAACCACAAGTTTATTTTCTTTAACAAAACTAAACTGCACTGGACGCAAAAATGTGCTGAGACAGGGCTTTGGATTTTGCCATACGACTTCGTTACCATCGGTCACTTTAACGGAACTAACGAGGTCATGAAAACACTGGAATCATTATATTCGTCTTCTATTTTCTGTTTATACCTGCTCTGGTTCGATGCACCATCAAAACCCCACTTAAATAAGTTCTTTTCTATCGCCACATACAGGTACACTTTTCAAATCCTTTTAACTGTTAAATCTAGAAGAGCCTGAAGGGACATTTTGGCTGTTGTATCTGTAACTGTAATTATCTCCTTGTCAGGATAACACTGAGATTTAGCTTGCTGAATCTTATAGTATGATGGGTACAATTCCATCGCACCTTCCCGAATTGCTGTTTCCCTTAATGTTATATATTGCCACTTAGACAACTTTAATGATAACATAGACCAAGTGCTTTCTCCGGTGTAAAAACAGGCTTGGGGCATGATTTTTTGGTAATTGCGTTAAACTTATCAGCAGCTTCTGAATGTGTTTATCATATACTCAATAGCAGCAGCTATACTGTCCAAACCTTCTTGTCTCATTTTGCGCACAGTAGCGTATGCAAGTTCACTGGACTCACATTCTATTTGACTTTCAGTCCTTCTCTTCTTTTGCTTCATTGCTAATCTTGAAATGGTTTTTCGTGGCAAACGCTTCTTACTTGTGTATGGTGGCACCGGACGAAGATGTGGAAAGGACTGGACTTTCGAGGGTGATATGAGATTCGGATGCCCCAACATCTGATGCCTTCGGTTCTGCAATGCAACTTGGCCAATCGATATCACACTGAAGCCAGTCCTCATAATCTTTCAAAAAATCTTCTAATTTTCGATGAGATCGCTTCAATTTTTTCACAAGGGTATGAGTAAATCTTCTACAGTATAATTTCAACGTAAGACTGTCTTCATCTGAAAGGTTTAAATTCAAACATGAACCGACATTGTTATGTAACGAAAGGAAGTCACTGTACTTACCCGTGTTTTTCAAGATCATAAACAAGTCTAAGTAATTTGCTAAACTTTCCATTTCCGTGTTTATAATCGATGTTTACACAAGCACAAACGAGGTAAACTGAAAAATTACAGCAACAAATGTCTATTTATACTTCTTAAATAAATAACAAAATCATTATGCACCTGTGTCATTATAATGACCCATCATAATTACGCAGCTGCCTTTTTTTGTTTATTGGGTCTTAAATAAGTGAATTAGGAACAAACAATAGTAAGTAGTAAGTACTTGCAGGTGAAAATTTATCCATTGTTTGGAAAAGTTCGAGTATCCAAGACCGATTTGTGTGTCATAAACAAGTAAGGTAAAAAAATATTTCTTTGATATAAGCCGTGTATTATTATTATTGTGAAATTGGGAGGTTAACCAGCAATAAAGTTGTTTTGTGACCGCTATTTATTATTTTTAGAGACATGTGGTTCAAATTTGCCAACCAGATGAAGTCAACGGAAATAATATATATTTTTTTTATATGATTTTTTTTCTCAAAAGCCGCGCTTTGCCCCCTGTGGTGTGATACATCAAAAAATTGCAAAAAAATAGAGCAAAATTCATGCGAGAGGAAATAACGGCCATTCCTGTGCCAGCCGAGATATAGCTTATTTTATGGTTTTCTCCATACACATTTTCGAAAAAAAATCGAAAGTGTACCTTTTCCTGTGATTTATGTCTTCATACTTAAAAGGTATCATGAACAAGCATGTTTTAATAGATTCCAATTAAAAAACCCGTCAAATTCGAAAAAAAATTTGAATGTCCATGAAACGCGATTTTCAGCCCACCGTGCGACGTGACGGCCCAGTGGTCGCATGCGCGTGGGCATTGAAACATTACTTTATTTTCTAAAATAAATGTAGCCTAAATTACTCCTTATTATATCAGCTACCTGACGAAAAAAGTTCCGTCAAAATCGGTCCAGCCATTTCCAGAGATTAGCTGGAACACACAGACTGACAGACAAAAAAATTTTAAACATCAGTTTCGGCACAGGTATCGTGTAATAGATAGTAGTAGGATATTTTTTTTAATTTTCACTCTTAAACAGACACTTCAATTTTATTTATATGTATAGATTGAAAAAATTATTGTATCCTACACAAAACAGTATGTTTCACCAAGGCACAATAATCTTCGCACCAATACTAAGTTTCATAGTAAAATGGGCATTCTCCTGTATGCACAACTTTCATAATTAACATTGACTGCACCTTAGGCTTATTATGTATGGAATTAAGAAGTCATGTGTGTGATAGCTGTGCAGTGCTGCACTTGGCTTTACCACTATGAAAAATGCTACAATACCATTTTCATACACTAATTTGGCAATTGAACTAGACTACTGTCTTAATTCTATAAAGTTCTTGGTAACCTAAGTAATTACTTAAAAATGCTAAATAAAATATCACATGATTAATGGATGGCTCCCAAATGATATATATGTGATAGCCACATGTCATATGTCCACAGTTTCCACAGTAGTTATTTCTTCTTCTTCATTAATCATTTATTCAACAATATTGCTAATTTTCTCCCTCATTTATGTTGCAGGTGTCATGCTCAGGGATTCCCATGGAGTTGCACAAGTCAGATTTGTCACTGGCAAAAAGATCCTGCGTATCATGAAGGCCATGGGTCTGGCCCCTGACCTACCAGAGGACCTGTACTACCTGATCAAAAAGGCCGTTGCCATGAGGAAGCACTTGGAGCGCAACAGGAAAGACAAGGACAGCAAGTTCAGGCTGATTCTCGTCGAGTCCAGAATCCACAGGCTAGCCCGTTACTACAAGACAAAGAGTGTGCTGCCACCTAACTGGAAATACGAGTCGAGCACCGCTTCGGCTCTTGTGGCTTAAGTTAATAAATTTTATGTAACATACATCTGGTTGTTTTCTTACACCTTGGTGTAGTCCAGCCTCACCATTTGGGTGTTTTAGTTGCAAAGTTGAGGCAGCTGTCATACACCTTGGGGGTTACTCTATAAAAACGATACGAACTTCGAATGTTCGCACGCTGTGCGTAAAACTTCACTAATATCGCTAAATACTCAACAATATGTCGGATTCTCCATCGTACGTCGTAACCATAGACTAATTCGGTGAAAATGAATAATTATAATATCTCATTCTGGACGTTGAAACATTTGATGTCCGTATTGTTTTTATAGAGTAACCTCCTGGCTAGATGTTCGTGTTTCGTAATGCTCCAGAGCCACATGCCTTATTTCATAATATTGACGCCACAATCGAATTTTTACACCACAGCAGATGATTGGAATAAAAATATTTTAATTTGATAAAATGCGAGGTGGCTTGTTGCAACATAATAGACGCGAATACGCAACATGTTCACGGTGGTCGCGGGTTCAATCCCACAGCACCCCTTGATTTTCAGTCATGTGAGTGTTGATGGTCAATTACCAAGCTAGACCGGTGAAGAGACAATATTGTGGGCAATTTGTATGCCATGAAGATTTATAAGTATTTCTAAGGCACGTAAAGTCCACTAATCTACATTATACCAGCATGGTGGACAATAAATACTCTAAGGGTGGACTATACTTTTTTTTGTTCAAGAGGAAAATCTATTGAGCTCCCATTCGATACCCAGGGGAAGGCCGAAAGGGGTATGTCAGTGACTCTGGTCTTCCAGCCCAGTTACTAACGCGGATATTGTGGCCGAGCTGGGTCCCTGGCAATACCTACGCCAGTATACTGACTAAAAACCCCTCGATGGCCGTCACACGCATTGTGGGCGGCATCGGACATCCCAGGGCGATGTTCGCCCCGATTTATGTCGTAGAACCATTACTGTCCTACCATTGTTATCAGGGCCCAGATAACCCCCACTTACGGAGACACTCACTTGCAGAGGAGGTTGATAGGTAATTGAAAGTGAAAAATCTATGATCTAGGCAGTTTGTTTTCCTTTGCAATGTTGATATAAATTGCTTATGATTATCCAATTTATAGTAAAACATGGAACTGACATTAAATAGACCAGTAGGCAATTGCTTAAAGTAACAGGAAGGGTGCTCTATCTACTCTCAGTAATTAATGACAAAAATCACAATTCTGTACATGATGTAGGACTAATAATATATATATACAGTGTAATCTCACTAGTCCGCCACTTCAATAGACCGATACGTCCAATAATCCGGCACCCTCTGCCCCCGCCTTTCTCGCAAGATGCGCAAAAGTAGACCTCAGTTAAAGATTATTGTAAAACTACGTAATGTAGATGTCAATATTGAGATATATTTCATTTGCTATAAAACCTGGCGATCAAGAACACAAATATGTACATGCATACATTATACTTATTCTCTTTACGAAATGACTTTATATATACGTTAATTCTCTATAATCCAGTAATCCAAACATTCCAATAAACCGGCACCCTCTAGTTTTAAATAGTGCCGGATTACTGATATTTTACTGTATATAGGGATATCAGAAATCAACTTTAGAGACAATTTACTTTGATATCATTGTAATTAATTAGATGTGGTTGGGTTTTGATGAAGAGTCAATATTGATATTTATTTATTTTATTGTAACTTCTACACATACATAAGACTTCACAGTACTGTTTTGTAAGAAATTTATATATCCTTAATTATAGAAGATGATTAGGTTTTAGCATGTCAAAACTTTAAATATTGTATTTTGTAATTAAATATTGAAAGAAAGTTCATATTTATTCTTTTGTAGTTTAATTTACACAGAGTATTCCCAGAAATTGATAACAGCCTACCAAGTTTAACATGTATAAGATAATATAAACCACAAAATATACTTAAACAATAATACTTTATTAAATTCATATATTTACATTCATTATATGACAAATTATCACAATCGCCTCAAAGCCTATATTAAACAGGACTTTTGCTCTCACAATACATTGATGATTCAGATTTCAGAAAATTCACAATAGTGCTGAGAAAATAACAGTGTAGGAACATTACAAAATAACTAAACATAGGATTCCAATTACTGCCATCCTCAGGATGAAGACTGTTTGTAATCAGTAAAACAACGTCGACAATCCACCAAATACCTAAACCTCCCAGAGTAAGCAGTTTCCCTACTGCGGTCCCTGTCTGGCCCAGACAAAATCTATCCATACCTAAAAATCCTAGAAGTATACTGTATATCAATGTAGTCGTGAAGTAGTGTCCTGAGTACCGCACACAGGGAAATCCGTCTCGCTGGAAGCTTCTGCTGCCTTGACACTCGATGCCTTCTAAAGCTTTGCACATCAGTTTTGTTTTTTCACCTCGTGGTATTTCACGCCTCCAAAATAACGCAACCGGTTCCGGTGGTCTGTTTCGCGGTTGCGTTTCCTTTGTGGTCGATGGGTTCATCGCATTCAATGAATTCGAATGGCAGGAAATTGCATTTCACTAAAGGACTTAATGGGTTGTTATGTACCTTAGGCTCACTCTCAGTCAA